>JAOBAZ010008459.1:0-13513 GCA_026546875.1 Pteroeides caledonicum | reverse complement strand
GGCTACATATGTAAATGTTTTTAATAATAAAACTTTACAAATTTAAAGTAGTTTAATGAACTGTACATTGACCTATAGACCAAATTTTTTATGTTAAGATTATCTGGTATTTATTATATGTCTTGTGAGTCCAAACTGGCGTATTTGTACGTTGATTAGCTAACGTGCAGGTCGATATTTTTCCGTATGGACCTGTACAAAAACAATGCATGTTTTAATAAAATTATTCGTTGTTCTAGTGGAGACTTATATAATCAACTCCTTATTAACATCACCTATTGTTCACCTTAGTACTGTACTGGCCTTAATTGCTTTGTTATAATAGTTCTCTGAAATGTACAATCTATCAGGTTTATTATTTTGTATATTTTTCTTCCAGATCGGCAATAGTGGTTCTTCTTATGTCTATGATAAATGAAAAACAACCATTTAATTTGAGATGTGCTGTATTGTATTGTTTCCAAGTGAGTACCACTTCATATTTCATAACTTAGTCGGCCCACTTATGGACAGATTTGTTTTAGAAGTTTGTTTTGTTCATGTTCCTTTGTTTCATTGGTTCTTTCATTCTTTATTTCTTTGAAGTCTCAAGCAAGTAGTGTAAAACAATGTTTTCTTTGTTTTCAGTGTTACCTTTATAAGAATGATCAAGGTCAAACTCAAGTTGTTTCAACATTGTTGCCAAGTGCTGCTGATGGTATGTTTTTAGATCTCATTTTAATAATGGATTTATGACTAAAGCATTCCATACATTTTTTACTCATTGTGCTTGAAGACTTGGCACAAAAATATAATAAAAACTTTGTGTAATGGAATACATTTATGAGCACGTTCAGAACAGTTAGGGTACCTCTGAGCAGTTTGTATGTATAAGTAAAAAAAGTAGAAATAGGTATTGTGTGCTAAGGTTTACAATTTCAATGACCAGATTTGATTACTTAACATGCATTTTGTCAAGAAATCAACTTGAGAAATTACAGTCTGTGAACTTAACCATATACATGTATACACAGCTTGTATTTGTACTGTTCATAGTATTGTGTTGGTACTATGGTACTTTATTATAGCACTAATATATATGTTTATATATACCCTGGTACTGCTTCAGTGTACCTATTTTTAATACTTATTGCAAAATATTACCATTTTCTTTATTTAACGTGATGTATTATTTTATATTTGTTTATTAGCAACTACAATAACAGCTGGTCAACTTCTTTGTGCTGGGCTGTTCAGGTAACTGACTTATTTATTAGTACAAAATAAGAGTTATATTACTTTCAAACACGATTTTAAGTCCTCATCTCCATTTCTTTGAAGAAAATGTATTTTTGTCGAACAACAATGACAATGAGATAACTTTGACCGAGCACGAATATGAACTCGGTTCTGGAGTATTTTATTAGCCAATAGTGATAATTTTGTGCAGAAAATATTGCGTAAACGTGGTTTAGGGCGATTTACACGTGGTGACAAGATACGTCTACGCTGTTACAGGTCTCAGTCCACCGTCGCGTTCGGCGAAAACTTGTTTGACATTTAAGGGGCCCGCAAAACTGAAAAGCACTGAACCTTTTTTAAGAAATTATTCAACTTTCTCCAAAAATAAAAAAAGGGCCGTCTAGTGCTTTAAGTGACGCAAAGAAATGAAAAGAGAATAATCGAAAAGTAAAAAGGTGGAAAGCAAACGAACTGAAAAGAAAGAGAAAAAAAAAGAAGTCCAAGCAAGATTATTCTATCAGTTTTTGAAGAAATATTTACCATATCTAGTGTAGTACATCGCTTTGGAATAGTTGTCGTACAATTTGATCGTTGGTAGTTGCATGTAACTTTTTTTTTCAGCCCAAATGCATTTTCTAATTGGTGTGCATCGATAGCTTTGTCCCATTGTTTGAAAGATAATGGAGATCAGAAAGAACAATTACTGAGAGTTCAACTGGCAACTAGTGTAGGTAAGGAAAGATATGTTGAGAAGACAAGCTACTTGTCGAATATTATAGCCACCGTTCAACTATTTTTTTATTTTTTACGAGATCAAAAAGCGAAGATGACCCGGTAGTAAACAGTGAAATGTGTGAAAAGTTTTGCTGACATTTCGAGCAGAGGCGCAAACACACTTTGTTGTGATGAAGGACCTTTGCTGAAATCCTTTTACACATTTGACAGTTAGCCTTTTTTCCTGATTTTGTATTTAATACTGCCTTGGCAACACCAAAATTTTGTTGACAATTTTCTTGTCTTAATCTAAAAAACTGTTTTGTATATTATTTCCTTATACATCAACTATACATCTTTTGTTATACGTCTACTTATATCTTGTGCAGGTAATCCACCGATATCACTTCTTGACCAATGCACAAACATGTTATCACAGGTATGTTCCTTTATCATGCATAGCAAGATTTTGTGTAGCGAAAGAATACTTTCTTTCTTTGCGTTCGTGTAGGGTGGAACAATGCAGGCGAAAATTGGCTTATTGAGCTTGTTATGTCGGTGGTTAACATCTTGTCCTATTGCTGTGTCACACTTTCTTCAAAATACTTTAAATATTCCTTATGTATCCTTTTTATAAATCGTTTTCATGTTGCCTTACGTTCTATTCTAGTATCCAGGGCTGTCATTAAACCCCAAAGCAACCGGCTGCTTGTGCGTATATTATGTTTTACATATAAATGCAAATGTTTATATATAAGCAAAGCGTTAATCGCAATATTATGACCACCATTACTAATTGGGGAAACACGGGTGGTAGAAGTGGTTAGCCCGCCGCTGCCTCTCACCACTAGTTAAGCCCGGTTGGTCAGGGTTAATTCTTGGATGGGTGACCTCCTGGGAAAACCCTGATTTCATTCTTCACTAACTAAGTAAGTTTACTTGATACCTTCTGTGCTTTGAGGGTTTTTCCCCGGGTACTCCGTTTTTCCTCCCTCCATTATACCTTTTTCGTACTACTATCCCTACCTGAACGATCTATTCTTTTTCCATCCGTGTTTACCGTCTGTGTTCATATATGTACCTTCCATATACTCAAAGTCCCAGTTGATGTTAAAATCTTTAACCTACGTAACCAGCTCACTTCACAAATACAAAATCATGGTAGTGAAGAAGTGGAGAGAGTTGTATCTGGACTATCAGCTTTGCTTTTAGGAATATGTGCCATTGACAATGATGGAAGTGTTAAAGATTACACTAGGTTCGGTATTTAACAATTATAAACCTTTTTTTATAAGAACGCCACGTTTTTAGGGTTTTTTTAAACGTTTTTGTACTTGTTTTTTGCTATGTAGAGAATCTATTCAACATTTAATTAGCAAGAGAATTGGTACAGATAATTTCCTGGACAGGATTCATCATATTTATAAAACAGAATATTACTCACAAGCATCCAAAGCCCCGGAGGTAAGCCACTGAAAATGTCCGCATTTTTTTCACAATTAGTTAACCAAATCTCGATGATCATCCCTGACTGGGTTATAAGCCTAAGGTTTGAGTTATAGCCACTACAAATTAGCATGCTAATACCTTCAGAACAGCTCAATACCTTCAGAAAAACTAAATCTAGCGTGCCTAAATTCGCTAGACGTCATACATATTCAATTGATTACTTAACATGCGTTGAACTCTGAAACCGATCTGACAAGTGGTTGTTACTATGAATAAACATATTCTTTCTTTTTCAGATTCAAGCTCCAACTGCAGAACAAGTTTTCTTTGACCATGAATTCACCAAACTATTTAAAAAACTAGAAGGTACGTTTTTAGAAGGGGAGCTATATTTTTTGATTATCATGTCATATGTTTTGTTTTTGTTTACGTTTAGCTGCCGTAAGTTCAGCAATGGAAGGTGGTCCAGACAACGTTGATCGAAAGCAGGTTTCGAGTCCAGCAAATAACCAAAATCAAGACTCCGTGATTGCTTCATATAAAGATTTGATTAAGGATCAGGTCAGTGTGCGATACATGATCGTGTGAACGTGGTAACATATAGACCTGTAATAATCTACATAATTTTCATTTGTTTTAACTTGGGTTATTGAAGTTTTATTTCAAGGCTTAGGTGTTCAGTACTTCTAGCGAATTTAAGAAGAATATAAATGACAGGGTTTTATTGAAAAGTAGCATACGAACAAACTGACAGAACAAACTACAGTAGAGTAACAAAGTTTGTAATTATATTCTTTAATGTTTTTTGATTACAAAAGAAAAGGTTTTCATTTTCAATATTTTTATTAAATACTCAACGCAATATTTTTCAATAAGAATATTAAAAATCAAAACCTCTTGTTGTCATCCGTTATAATGAAAGTTTTAGAAGACGAAATTTTAGTTAATGCCAACGTGTCCTCCCGGGACATGTCGTTCTCGGGGACAGAAGTAAAATAGAAAAAATTCTGTGTAAATTGAATTGAAAATTTTAGAGGATTGAAAACTTCGTATAGTTTTCTAATTATCTTATCGTTCTGGTGTTTTAGGATGAAGAACTTGGTAAACTGAAGGAGAAGTTTTCCGAAATGGAAACAAACTACGCTCAGGTAGAATAATTCACTTTATCTCAAATTATAACATATTTTGTTTCAATTTCCTTCTCAATTTTTTTATCATGTGACTTTATCAAAACTCCTTTTAGGCTCAAATTCAGCTTCAACGCCAAGCTCTAGAGATGCAAAAATTAAAAGACCAAGCCTTTACTGATTATAGTAAGTGATATGTTTTGTCGTAAATATTAACGAAGAAGAATGAGTAGAAGTTATGTTGAGTTAGGTATGGTGGGGTAAGGTAGAGTAGGGTAGGGTAGATGGGGTGGTGTTTTTGTAGATGTAGTGTAACTTGGGATAGAGTGGAGTAACGTGGGGTGGGTGGGGTGGTGTTTTTGTTTATGCAAGGTAGGGTAAGGTGGTGATGAGGTAAAGTACGATATGGTGCTGTAGTGTAGTTGTTGGTTAAGGGTCTAGTAGGGTAAGCTAGGGTAGGGTATGGTAAAGTAAAGTGGGGTACGGTACGGTACGGTACGGTCCGGTACGGTCAGTGAGCTCGATTTATATAACTGGAGGGAGATCTCGGTAACTTTTGCACAGCCGGAAACTGACGTCAATTTTTATAATTCTAGTACGTTATTTCCAGCCTTTTTCCTCGGTCTTTTGCACAGTTTGCTACGTGCTAAACCAAGAAAAGGGATTGGAAATGACGTACTACAATTATAAAATTGTCGTCACTCAGCAATCCAAAGATCTCCCTCCAGTTATATAAAGTACATATCAAGCTCACTAAGTCCGGTCCCGTTCAGTGCAACTGAGATAGAAATGAACAGAAACATGTAGAATGGAGTAATCAGACCAATCGTTATTATTTCAGGTCATGTTGAAGAGACTGAAGACGGTAAAGAGAAATTTTTCCAAGAATTGGAATCATTACGTCATGCTGTCGCAAATCTTGGTCATAATTTAGAAAACAGTAAGCAAGAAGTTCATGATAAGGATGAACGAATAAAACAACTGGTAAGAATAGAGGTATTTTTTGATATTATACAGATGAAGTGTGTTTATTGGTGCAGGAGGTAGTCTTGTCGGTATGTTTGGATTGATTAGCGTAGTGCAGTCGTTGGTTTAATTTGTCAATCCCAAGTCGTTGGCTTGGGATTGATGATAAAAATTGATAAGATTGTTTCCTTTGTATCCTTGTGATGTTGATGATTCACAGACCTTATGGCGCTGTCTTTTCGAGACGTTACAAGTGCTACAGAGCAAACTATTTACAAAAAGATCAAAGTTACGATATTGGAATTGTTATAATGTGTTGTATCAAACGAGTCACTGTTTTTCCATTGTTATTCAGGAACGGGAACTGGAAGTGTCACAGGCGTCGTTGGCCGTGGCGAATGCAGCATCGATTTTGTCTGATAATGAGACGGACGATAAAGCATTCTCATCTAGTATGACTGAGCAAGATTTATCGCAACTACAACAATCTAAGTTAGCTGTCAGTTCGTTACAAGAAGAAGTCGAATCGTTGAGGTCTCAGAATTCGTCACTTCGGGCTGAATTGACCTCGCTGGTAAGACATTTATTGATTGTTGTATTGCATATACATATTCATATAGGATAAGATAGGAGCCATGTAACGGATACACCAAATAAACTATTATAATATTTTATAGACCGGCCATGATGGCAGTTCAGGTGGCTCCAATGCTCTGATCAAAAAACTTGAAGCAAAACTTGCGGAGTTCTTAAGTGAACTCGAGACTATTCGAGAAGAAAAGAACGCCGTGATGCGAGAACAGGAAGACTTGTTAGTATTATTAAGCGACCAGGATGCTAAATGTAGAAGTTACAAGGTAATAACTGTTAAATATCCATAAAAGATTTTTGACACTCTGTACTGTACTGTCCTACCCTACTCCGTTTTGCTCTACTCTGCAACCCATAGCTCCCCATGCTCTGCTGTATCTTATACTCTGTTCTTCTTCGTTTATCTTTGTCTTGTTTCATCTGCTATGTTCCATCCTGTTTATCCTTCCCTGGAACCAATCTTTCCCGTTAGGTTTTTTAGATGAAAGCATTACTAACTGCATTTTTCTAAAATCCTGATTTTTAGAAACGCTTAAATGAACTAGGGGAAATTCTGGCCGACGACGAGGACGATGAAGATGAGGATGATGAGGACGACGAGGACGATGAGGATAGCGAGGACGATGAGGATAACGAAGACGAAGCTGGTAAACAGGAAGAAGTTAAAGATGAAGATGTCGAAATAACGGATAATGACAAGAAAGTGGATGACAATGAAGTAAAAAAGGAGGAAGCTAAAGAAAATTTAGTTTTTGAAGAAAATGGTACCGACGAAAAAGTGGAGAGAACTGAGAATGTGGACAGTGTGGATAATGTGGGGATAGATGTAAAAGACGTCTCTGAAGTCCCAGGTGTAAACCAAGTGGAAAATTGTGGTGAACGTGAGAGGGAAGAAAGAAACGGATTAAGGAACCACTTTGAGGAAATTGTTGAGGATGGAAGAACGGTGGAAAATGGAGATGAAACAAAAGTTACTAAGGACGACAATAAACCTGCAGAAATGAGTGTGGATCGCGAAGGTACAGAGCAAAATACCGAGGAATAGTTTAGTTATGGTTATGTTTATGTGTTGTGTCCTTTCAATTAAACCTTATCGACATTGCAGTATGAAACTCTCTGGGCAATTGTTTTTATGTCTGTTGGAAATATGGGTATTTCTTTGCCTGACCTGGTGAACGGGAATTGTATTAAAACTCACATCCCAAATGGCCACTACTCATGGGATTGCGAAAAGAGTAATGAAACCAACTATAAGATATTACAGAATCCCTGTGTATTTTTGATCTTTACATCAAGGGATAAATGACAAACAATTCAGTTTGTTTTTTATAACTGATCATCTTGATTACTCTGGGAATGTTTAGACCTCATGCCTGAAATATTCTGTCATGGCGAATTTCAAATCACTGTAAAACAATGCAATCTTATCAGGTAAATACGGGCTATGAGGCAAAAATCGCGAAGTTGATTTCATAACAATGGTGTGAACCCACCAGTGCTAAGATTATATATGTCTACCGCAACAGTATTGGATTGCTGGAATCCATTTGTACTCCGAAACGTTTGCAATGTCGCTTTAGTGTCCTGGGGGCTTGGTTGGCAAAGGTTAAAGCTATTGGTTAATTGTATGATGACGTCATAATTTCTCAAGCCGCAATAGATATTGGTCTTGTTCTTTAACCGCCTTACGACGTCTTCGTTCAAATGGTTTTTGGAACAGGGTTTTTTTTAAGGCGTGTACTAGGAAGAATGGGCTCCCCCATCTTTCATCTAAACTGTGAAGAGTGAGGAATGAGTGATCAGTGCCCTGGAGGATAAGGGGCACTAAGTGGGCTTCTAAATACTTTAGTTTATGGAAGATGATGAATGGTATAATAATAATTTGAATAGTATACCCTTAATTATCCACCGAAGTGGAGTTGGTGGCAGATATTTCCCACTATTGACCTCAAGTTCGGTGAATAATTGTTAACAAGTCAAACAGGGAAAGCATTTTCGTATGTGAATGTCTTGAAAAAACTGGTCCTATTACTGTACACACACCTATTTATCATTTATTATACCAGATGATCTGAAAACACGGAAAAGGACTGGCACTAGTTGTCAAACAGTGAGTTAGTTACTCAGAGATGAGAGATACTTACTTTATATAACTGGAGGGAGATCTTTGGATTACTGAGTGACGCCAAGTTTATAATTGTAATACGTCACTTCCAGTCCTTTTGCTCGTCTCGCACGTATTAAGCTATGCAAAAAGACTGGAAATGACGTATTACAATTATAAACTTGGCGTCATTTACGGGTATTGCGAAAGTCCCCGAGATCTCCCTCCAGTTATAAATCGAGCTCACTGTTGTCAAATAGACATCCATTTCTCGACCAAAACAGGTAAATTTCTCTTCAAATGTACTTCACTTCGTTTTCAAATTTATAGCAAACTTATAATTTTGTTTACTAAACATAATTACTAAGTTAGCGAGTCTTATTAACAAAAAGCAAAGATATAAGTGACTAAAACAGCAAAATGGATTTCTATTCTCTAGCTAGTTCCAAGCCTATTGCTCACCGTCAGATCAGCTAGACATTAGTTAATCATTTTTACATTGTGTCACGTCCTTTTAGTTTTGGAGGACTTTAAGATAGTTTTTCTTTTATTGTTTCTAATTTAAAGAGTAGAAACACGTTATAAACCATTTCTCATGTTTGCTATTTTTAAACTATAGGATTATATTAATTAATGATAGCATGCTTTTGTAACCAGAAATTTGCCTTAATAATTAGTGTTAGGAAAATATATAAATAAAATCATGAAGTATTAAAAAGTGTATTAAAATGTGTAAACAAGGTCAACGTTAGAGCCGGTGGTCATATATACATATATAAAAAGGAAGTCAAGTCTGTTCTGTGCTTCGGTTCTGCTTCTAACAAACGGAAGCCCTCAGATTTAAACATTGCCCAAATTCCATATTTTTAAGCTAAAATTTTTCAAACTTTTTTGAATTGAAACTGACTTCCACTATAATGTACAACCAGCCAACAGTACTAGCGCTGGTGACGATTATATGAGAACGAGGTTTTAGATGTCGAGTAATACTATATAAGTCGGTATTCCTGGAACTACTGCGCCACGCCAATCTCTTGGAAATTTATCACTTGTACCCGGGAACCTAAGAACATGAATACTAATTTAGAAGTTCCTGGTAACGTGTCAGAGCATGTTTGAAGAATTGAGCTAACCAGCGCAAAACGGAGTTATTCTGTTTAAGGCATTAATCTTACTTTAAACATAACGTTTCAGCAATGGGTTTTGACTAGTGGTAAACAAAAATAAGAAATAAAACGAGGAAATTGGTGCGCCAAGAAATAGAGAGAAGTTTTATAATGTTCACCGTCCCCCCCCGGAATACCACGAAATTGCAATTAGCGACATGTGCATATCCTTTTCTATGTACCTTTCCATGTTACCACGTTGGCGGGTGATCGTGCAGCTTTCAAGGAATCTTACCGGTTTCGATCGCTGTTTTAACAGACCTTCATCTAGTTGTCATTTAATAAACTTTTCTCGAGCCATGTATACCTATAAAGAACGTGGAGCAAAGGACACTAAAGAATACGCTGGATATTTTGGTAATGTTTAAAAACGTTCCTATTTCAATTGAATTATGAAACCATACACCTACGTCATGTGAACGTACTTACTTCGTAATGTTAAATTGCTCTTGGTTGTATTTGCACTAAATTTCTCCAAAGGTATCCCCTCTAAAGTTAAATTTTTTAATTTGTGCATAATAGTACATTTAAATGTGCAAAAAGCTCTCAATTATAACATCTTTTGTATACTTTCACTTTCAGTTAAAGTGAAAGTAATATAGCCACCTTAACCTTTGTACTAGAGTTGTAATACCCCACAAAAGTGTTTATCTGATTAAAATGTAGTTGCTTATTCTCTCCAAGTAATAAAATGTACACTATAAAGTATGTATTTTGACATCTTCACATGTACTGATATGCTAAATAATTTGCCAACCAGAAAAAATTTTAAAAAAAAGTTGCACACAGCAGGCATGCATATTATATTTCCTTTCACTTGGAGCCTAAGTGATTGCAGGTATGTTTCTTTAGTATAATTTTACAAGTAAATAATACCTAAGCATTTTGATTGGTTAGTTTTCCAGTAAATATGAGGCATTATTTACAAACCAGACAAGCAGGCTTTTTTCCCAAGTTTGCTTCCCAAAGTCATTTAAAAAGTTGTTTTTGCATTCTTCAATTATTTTGCATTCATCAACTAGTAAAGTTATACTAAAACAATTATTTACCTCAGTCTTGATGATTATTGGTGAATATTCACCTCCACTTCGTCTCAGTGAATATTCACTGATAATCACCTCAACTTTGGTTAGTAATTGTTAAATATTTATCTGAGTGCAAATCATACAAGTGCAACATGCATTTCTTTGTAGCTGGTCCTAATGGATTTATATCACCATTTCATGATATCCCACTTTTTGCCAACCCTGAGGTACGTTCTGTCTGAAAAGTTCTTCTTACTAAATTGTCAAATCTGTAATTAGTAGTATTTAGAATGTTTAACTGCAGCATATAATTGTCTATTTAATATAAGAGTAACAAGTGTTTATAATATTAAGATTATAATATATAAGAAATTAATTATTAAATATAAATTATTTATTAATAAATTTAAATATAATGCATGTCAACTGCACAAGTGTTACATATACCGTAGTAATTATACAGTGAAGTCTGAGTTTTATAACCACCCATTTTGTTTAAAAAAGCACTTGATCCTACTGTAAATAACAGGTAGTTTTAATCACAGGTTCAGGGTCTGAAATTGTCAGTATCCGGCGGTATCCACAAGATACTAAAATTTCATTTTGGATACTAAGACCTGTTTTGCTAGTATCCAAATAGGATACCACAACATTTAAAAATCAGGATAGTGGAGAAGATCTTCATTGGTCTCCCAACGACTTTGTAAAGTCATTGATTAGCCATCCAAGAAATCAAGTTTAGTGTAATTAAGGCCCCCTTTACACTATGATGCTATGTCTGCATGGTGATCCAATTTGCAAACTTGCATGTTTACAAATGGATAGGTTGGATACTAAAAATAATGATTACTAGTATCCAGTAGTTGGATATTGGATTCTTATGGAGGATACCAAAACATTGAACCTTGGTATCTAATAGGGTACTGACAAAAAAATTAAATTTCAGACCCAGAGGTTGAAGTATTATGTTACAAATACTGTAATAGTATTTTTGGGAAAAGGGTGAAAATGTCAATGGTCTGTGCTGCAAGTAGACTTGCTTAGTTTTACCAAGTATGTTATCTTCTGACAGCATTAAATTATCAATAAACATGATAGGTGAATATCCATATTAATTCAAGAAGGACATTATCACCATAATGATACTAATCTAACAGATACTAATAAAATGTAAGTGATGATCTAAAGTGTTATTGATGTCTAAGAAATTTAACTCCTGTGAGAAAATTGCAACATTTGAATTGTTACAAAATATAGAAATTTTTCAATTTTGACCAATATGGTGGCTGCTTGTAGCACAGCTATATTTTTAATAATAACATGTTTAAGTCTTAAAAAGTGGTTGTTAATCACAGATAGTGATTATAAAAAGGGGTGTTGTGAAACTCCACTGTTCCATTGTATGGTAAATTTCTGTCCACCATGCAATAATTAATTTTGTGTTTATAGAAAACTTTGCTCAATATGGTATGTGAAATACCAAGATGGACCAATGCAAAAATGGAGGTATTTTTATGTAATTGTACTATATGTAGTTTTTGATGATTAAGTTTGCCATACACAATCTTTTCAAAATCCTGGCTCAGATTAGATACTATGATCTAATTATTTACTTCCTTTGCATAATGTTTAAAATTAGTGCATCCACCATTTCTTATAATTATGTTTATTGTATTTTCCTAGTCTTGTCTTTTTTATCATTTTTGTTCTCTGTCACTCTCACAGGACACTTTGTTTTGTAAGGACTTATCATTCATTTATCATTGTTATTTTGTAGCCCTTGTCTCAACCAACCCAGCCTATTCAGACTGCACAACATTCATTACATGTACACTTTACTCTCTTATATACCAAATTTGTATATTTATTTAAAATAAAACTTTTAGATAAACTCGGCTTCTGCTATGAATCCTATTAAACAAGATATCAAGAAAGGAAAATTGAGATATGTTAGCAATGTGTTTCCTTACCATGGGTACATCTGGAATTATGGTGCTTTTCCTCAGGTACAAACTGTGAGAGCAGTAGTTAAAGCATTTGACTACCAGAGCTCTTGCCTCAGAGAGCGGAATTTATCTTGTATTAGTCAGCTAGAGTGAAATGATGAAAAGCTGTATCAGTAGTCAAAGGATAAACTACAAAAAAGTTAGGTTTTTGGACTAACTTATTCAGATAGCAATTAACAGATGTTACTGTAATGCCATTCAATTTTATCTGTCAGTGGAAAACCTCTACATTCAATTACAGGTTATATCAACTATGAACCAGTCATAATAGCAGTGGTATATTATATTTCAGTAACATTGGCATACATCTTTTTATTGTTTTGTTGTTAAAGTATAGTTGCCAGGTGTACATATACCAGTAATGCTACACCAAAAAAGTTGCATATTGCTCCATATTTGATAACTTGATAAACTGGTGCCAATATAATTATCTTTGTAAAAGTTAAAAGGTTAATCCCTTATAGTCGAGACTTGCCCCATTAACAAGTAAAATTGTTGACAGTGTAAAATATTAAAGGCAGCCAATTAAGGCTCAAGGGTTAATGCATGTCAACTTATTATTTATCTTGGTAACTATAACTATATTTAGCAATACAACATAAAACAGAAAATCTTGTCATGAAGTTTATAGAAATACTGATGAATGTAATTTTTATGTGAATAACTACAGGTACGGTACACTTGTCAACTATGTCTTTGTCTCTGTAATCTCTACACAGTTATTTGTAATACAAGCTATATAACAGGTAGTCTAAGTCACAATCTTGTTTCTTTTACAGACCTGGGAGGATCCTAGTTTTGTTTCCCCAGACACAAATTGCAAAGGAGATGGTGACCCAATTGATGTCTGTGAAATTGGAACAATGGTAAAGTCATGTACACTTCTAAGTTGTATAAACTACACAGTATAGGTTTGATTTTTAAAGGCATGATTATCTTATAAATTTATAGATAGCTGCAAGAGGTGAAGTTAAACAAGTAAAAGTTTTGGGAATCATGGCATTGATTGACGAGGGAGAGACAGACTGGAAAGTGATTGTAATTGATTCCAAAGATCCTCTTGCTACAAAGATGAATGGTGAGTACATTTGATTGGTCTGTTTGTGTGTGTCAGAGTCTGCCTGCCTGCCTGCCTGCCTGCCTG
>JAOBAZ010008237.1:0-13517 GCA_026546875.1 Pteroeides caledonicum | reverse complement strand
ATATATGTACATAACAGCTTAGATCTGCAGCTCAGACGTAGCAATTTACGTAGGTCAATTTCCGATTGGTACCGTACCGGTGACTAGGAACAACATGTGCCATTATTTAGTAATCCGTTCTACAAACATTCTACATTTTTGCAAGACGTTTTGTCATACTATCTACTCTTTACATCGGTCAGTGCACTTTCTATATTCCTGGACAGCTGTTAAACTAATTTTGACCACAACTAAAAAGCCGTCGTTGATAAACTCTGTGATAATCATTTGCCAGTTTGTCGTCACGCCAATTCAACTAATTACTGAATCATTATATTGTACTTTGTCCGAAAACAGTGGCGTTATTTGTATTATTTTACTGGAACTAGTCATGTTCTTAAAATATCTATATTTTTTCAAAAACGTAAATGGAGCATGCGCAGAATGATTTCACTAGGTGTATATATCATGATGCATGCATCAACGTGGTTGCGTGTCTCATTGTCTTTCTATATTAATAACTCCTTCAAATTTTGACGGGTGACATCGAAGTGGCTGTGAATGTATGTCATGATAAGAAAGTGAGACTGCACATACGCGAAGGGAGCTGGCCCAGATACAAACGTCAGACACAAAATTATAAATAAAAGTAAGCTCGATAATAATCCCAGCATGAAAATAAAGAAAGAAATTGAGCCGTACTCTGCATAGAAATCCACGGCATCTTTGCCGTAAGCTTTCGGAAATTTTACGACTCAAGATACCTGCGTAAAACGTGATCTACTTCACTATGAAAAAACACTGTTCAACTAGTGTAACTAGAAACACGAACAAGTGAGATCATATTCCTCGATTAATTTCCAGTGCAGCAATATTCACTGCAAATGATGTGAAAGGTACTTAAGTTCTGGAAACACAAAAGTGTTTCTGTCATTTACAAAAACATTTACTACGTGTTTCCGAAACCAGACACGCTAGAAACCAGTCGCTATTTATGCTAATTTCATATAGATAATGTACTGTATGTAATAGTCTGTATAATAATATATCATTAGGGGAGACTGGGACGCAGAAAGGAATCTAAGGGAGAAGCATAAAGATATTTATTTTGATTTTCATATGCCATAAGAAATAAACCATTATTTCTTTGCTTTTTATGCTGAAATATTTAAATATACTCAAACTTAAACGTAGACCGAGGTATTCATTTGCCACTGCCGTTGAGAAGACGTTCTATCAATAGTTATACCATGAATGTAACTTTGGCACATCCTGGAGATATTTTTCCCGTGGCAATGATGATTGTAAAACCTGGCAATATAGCATAATTTACCTGCATCATGTCCTTGCTGTAGTTTGGTAATGGATATTAAATGTGACTATTTAGCCTCAGACTAAATGGAAAGAAAATATTGTATATTTAGTGTAGTCAAGGGGGTGTCACACGCATGGAAAACCCCTTATAAGGTAGGTTCTTGATCAACACTTTTATAAAATCCCAAAGGTATCCTTTACCTACAGTATTTTTTGCCAGAAATAATGCAGTATTTATGACCCACGAATTGCATAAGGGAAGCTGATTATAACCATTTTGAAAAAGCTGCTGTTTGCATAAGTAATTCTGTTCAATTGAATTTGGCTAGTTTTGTTGCAACTGATTAATATATTCATATGTCTATTCGGGAGATATTTTTGATAAAGGTTACTTTATGGTTATCAGTTTTCATTGACAATGGCACTGCTCGTGGTATTCTTCTTGCTCAAAATTGAAGTAGTTGTCCTTCTACTGAGTTTGTGCCAATACAATTACATTTCATCACTTGTACAATGGAGTCTCTTGATTTGTTTGTCGCCAATTATATCTTTGGCTTTTCCTGCCAATCCACTGCGCTAATCCTAGAATACAGATAAATGACGATGCTTGCCGATCACCGACCGAGTTATTTCGAACCAATTAATCCATATACTCAAGTCATTTATAACTTCATTCTTTTACGATGTCTAACACCAGATACTTTACTTTTTAACGAGGAAAAGTCTTATATGTTAATGAGTTAAAACAACTTTGAACAATAATGTAATTCTATTTACTGGTGTTTGTCAGCGTCTTGACTTTTTATATTTTAAAAGCATAGATTAAAAATTGCTATGGGATTATAACCAATTGTGTTTTGATATTCAACGCAAAGGGATATGTCCAATTATTGTAGGGTGAGCCGTGAAGGAGTAAAGTGATCTAATTAGCGCGTATTTCAGTTTTTGCTAAGTCTTGAGTCAGAAAATGTGCGGCAGTCTGGCTATATTTCTGCCAGCTAATTTGATACTTTAAAAACAAAACCCCGGATTTTATACATATTTTACGAATTTAAAACCAGTAATAATTTAATTTTTGGTATATTGATGTTTTATAAAAACAAACCATTAACACAACTGATTAATTTCATGTTTTGTACTTAATGATGAGCTATGATGGTAGTTCACTAGTAAATGAAATAACGCAAATCAACATTAAACAGTATTTCCCTTGAACTTCAAGATAAATATGCCGGATAATGGAAGAATAAACGACAACGTTGATCAGTTTCTCAGATCAGTAACAATTGTAATTAGACAATTTATCTTCTGCCATTACCAAAATTATTTAACGTCTATTTTTGAGATCTTGCCTGTGGTAACATCTTGACGTTACCTTGCCAACAACGCACACCTGCTAACGCCGACTTTGAGTGAAAATAAAAAAGTTACACACCTATATGTAGGGAGTGTTCAGTTCAACTAAATTACATGTAATTAGTTGAAATTTAGTTGTATTATATGTGACATTTTTACAGCAACTTTATCATTTATTAACTACATATATTACCACAATATAAAGAAGTGATATTATAATCAGGACTATCATGATATTAGATTTATTCGTATACCCAAAATTGACATTTTTTGCGGGGGGTGTACAGATAGAGATTACGGCTGTTATTATCAGTAGCTCGCCACCTTAAGTTTTGTTGTCGATGACCTCAGTACAATAACAAACGAGACGAGAGGAGTGGAAACGAAGCTAGGATTTCTAGCTGAACTGAGAGGTCGCGTACTGCGGGAAGAAAAAAATCATTATACGATGCATTGAGGCATACAAACCGGAAATATTTAACTTCTGTTCATCAATTCGTGGCAGTCCTTCAATTGTTTCTTTCTCTTGGGTTGTAGAAATGGACCCAAACGAAGACACTTCTGACAACATGGTCTTCTCGCAGTCGCTATCGCATGAACAACTCCAAAACAACCGCGAAGGTAAGAACTATACGTTTTCCAAACCCGAAACCGAAATCAAATAAGAGCGCAGTGCGCTTTTGTTGTTCAAGAATTATTCGTTTATATTTTCTCGTCATATGTTTAGTACTGGCCCGTCGTCTTTTGCTTCGAAGACCAAGAGAAGAACTTGTTAACCAAGGGATAATGCCAGGTTTGTATGTTGACAACTTACCGTTGTCGTTCTCAATACGTTATTCGTTAATGTACATGACGGATCAGTTTACCAAATTCTCCATTGTTCCTTTTTTAAAGCCGTTTCTGCAGCCCCGAAAATCTTGCAACAGAAAACAAGGTTGGAAAGAGCAAAGGTACACAACGCTATATGTTTCTTTAACGTTTAATCAGTAGCATTAAGAGATAAACGCTTAAATCAACCCAAATTATTCAATTCTGACACCTTTCAAACTCGTCTGTATTATTTGGTAAACTATCACTTAAAGTTTAACGGTAAACTTTCATCTTGAAGTACAAATTGTGTTTAGCACAACATGCTAACATATTTATGTTTTGTTTAATTAGACTGGCGACATCTTGCAGAGGAAAATCCGCGGACGTCCAAACCGAACCCAGTTGATTCAGAGACATATTTTAGAAGGTAAGACGAATATAATATTGTACTTGTACTATATTTGGAAAGCTAGAGTCTCTTTTGTTTTGGTAAAAATGATCCATTTAACACTGTTATTAGGTTTTAACTTTCGGAAATTTTGGCTATTTCCTACAATAATGACCGCTACAAGAAACAACAGTTCAATGCTAAATCTTTATTATGAACTATATGGTATCACACCTTAAGGATACTTGTTGTTATAAGAAATGATTATATACCATTGTGACATGTATGTCTGGACCATAGTCTGTTACCATTATATAGTTTATTAGATAGACTTTTCAGAAATATTTTCTCTTGGGCTGATGAATTTTCTAGAAATAACCATTATGTTCAATTTACAAATCAAAAATAATCATTTCTTAAATATAACGTTGAGTTTAATTACAGCACATCAATATAACATTTTCCCCAGCTTTTGCAGTATATGTTGTGCAGTTGGTATGTTATATGAGAAGGCATCTTGTTGAAAAACTAGCTCTTGTTGTCCAGGGTTGATGTTGATGTAAAGCATCACTGTTGTGCTGCTTTTAACATATTGTTACTTTTGTTATTTATGTTGTCCAGCAGTACTGTGCCTACCAATTTTTACCAATTCATTAACCATTCTATTCAACATATTCTTGTTTGTATAAACAGTGAGAATTGTACACTATATAGTTTATATAATATTAATAGTTATTTTATTTACTGTCTTTATTATATGGTTTTGTTTTTAACATACATTATGAAATTGAAATGTGTTGGTAATTGTGATGATTGGGTATTGCTTCTAAAAAAACCTGATTAGAAATAACGCATGGTACATCACTGATTTGTTAAAATACAGGTGTATAATACTTTGCAAATTATGTATTTATATAATTATATAATTATAGTTAATATGTGCTAAATACAGAATATTACAATAATTATCTGTGCAAATCGTGATTGATAAACCATTATTTTCATTGGCAATTAAGAAGTTAAAACTGCAAAATAAGCAGGCATTTTTTTACTTTTCTTTCTTTCATAATTATAAACACATGTATAGCTTCTAAGTTTGAGGCATGGTTTCATGAAATTTGTTAGAATATGCAAAAGCATTGTAAAAGAATTATTAACAGTGTACCAACTATTTTTAGGTAATGTTACCAAAATTATTTTCTGTTATAAATAGTACAGACTCACTTAGTAAATTTTCTAGAACAACCTATAAAACAATCATCTATAATCACCATATTTTTGACAAGATAACCTTGTATGAATCTTATCTTGCTTATGTAATATAAGATATGGTTGACCACCAGTATATATATTTTATCTGATTTAGACTCAAATGCTGATGGATCATTACAAGCCAGACAAATATGCCTAAAAAGAAAGAAGCTGCAAGACGATTTAAATGAAAGACTGTTGATGCGACCTGGACCATTAGAACTGGTCAATAAAAACATTTTAGAACCAGGTTCTTTTGTTGGCCATGCTATTAAAGAAGGTGCTATAGAATATTCTGATACAAAAGACTCGAGTTTGATCAAAAATGCATTATCACCACCAGAGTCAGTTATGGCTGATGATGCATCACCAGAACCATCTCCTGATACTGCCTCAAGTATTGGTTCTCCACCAGATATGTCACAAGCTTCATTATTTTCTTCTGTTCCACAAGGATTTCAATTAAATGAAGTCAATCCACCAAAGTCTTTTTCTCCAGCTCCCTCGCAGCAGGCTCCACCGAAACCTAAGGAAACAAAATCTCGAAAAAAAGCATCAAAATCCAAATTTAAGAAATACAAGTACCATGAATATCGACCTCCCAATGTTGAAAACAATGTACCAAAAGTGGCTGAGAGTTTACCAACCGATTCTCCATATTCATTACTCTTACAACAACAGCAATTATACCTACAGCTTCAAGTTTTGTGTCAAAATTACCCACAAACATTTTTACCCTTAATGCCAGTACAAAAAGCAAATAACCAAGTTGATAATACACCAACAGAAAAACCAATGAAACTTGAAGAAATGAGGGTGATTGATTTAAGAAATGAGTTGAAGAGCAGAGGTTTACCTGTTTCTGGTTCAAAGAACCATCTCATGGAAAGACTAAAATTAGCTAATGCATCTCAAGGAGAGAATAACCAGAATAACTATGTCACCACATCAACAACTGTGCGAGATGGAGCAAACAGTATAAGTACATTGATACAGTCACCACCAGTGCAAACCAACCCACATACAACACTTGCCCGATCAACATCAGCACCAACCGGTGTGGCTATTGTGAATCCAGTGAAGATCATGAGCGATGCTGAAAAAATTCTTCAGTCTGAACAGAACATTAGTGTGGAGGAAATTCAGCAAAAGATTCAGCAACTTCAGTATCTTAACTTGCAAATACAACTACAGCAGTTGGACATTAAGAAAAATCAACAACTAAAAGGAAAACAACACCTGCAGCCAAAACCTCCAGATCTTAGTCAACAGTTGCCTACTCTTCTGCCAAATCAGCAGCAACTACAGCAACAAATACAACAGCCACAACAACCACAACAATTTCAACAGCAGTATCAACAGCAACAATTGCAAAAGCAAATACAACAACTGCAGCAGCAACAGCAGCAACAACAACAACAGCAACAACAACAACAACAACAACAACAACAACAACAGCAACAGCAACAACAACAGCAACAGCAACAGCAACAACAACTGCAACAACAACAACAACAACAACAACTGCAACAACAACAACAACAGCAGCAGCAGCAACAACAACAACAACAACAACAGCAACAACAACAACAACAACAACAGCAGCAACAACAACAACAACAACAGCAGCAGCAGCAGCAGCAACAACAACAGCAGCAGCAACATTTAACACAACAACTTGACCAGCAGCAACAGTTATGCAATCATGTATCATCAACTCAAGAGGAAATTGAGTCAAAACCCAAAGTTGAAAATATCCCAACAACCCTTCCTCCACCACAACAATGTCAGGTTTCTATTTCAGCCACACCATTGCTCCATTGTTCAGCTTTAGCTTGCAATAAAGATTGTCATCACTCACCTCACACATCAGTTGCAGTAACTTCAACATCAAACTCACAAGCAAACCTACTGAACTCTGTACAACAACACAATGTAATCCATTTCAAACAACCAGTTAAACCAGTTATTATTTTACAGCCACCTAAATTACAACAACGTGCAGAGCTGTTGTTCAGCCCTCCTGATGCAGCCCTGACAAATGATGTTGTAAATGAAGCATTCTTTCAACAGTTAACCAAAGGCACACAAAATAATGATGGTTTGTCATCATTATCAGCTGATGTAAATATGGATCAAGAAACCAACTGGCATTCTTTTATTGATGATGACACTTCAAGTCGACATTCTAGTGCAAGTCCAAGTTCTCAAGCAGAGCGATCTCCACCTCCTTATTTTGAAGCTGTTGCAGGTCGTCTCAGCCCTCGGACTTCTAGTTTTTCCAGCAGTTCATCAACATCTGGCCATCATAAAACAAATCAAAGTACTTTGTCACCAGAAGGTACTACAACACTGGGTCATCGCAGATCACTATCTGTGCCAACAGTTAACCAAATCAACCAAGGAACTTTACAATCACAAGAGCTTCAAAAAGGACTTAAATCTTCTTCAATGTGTTTTGATTTCGCAGAAACAGGAGATCATAATGAGTTTGATTCAAGTTATCATGGCATAACACAAGAATTGCAAAAGGTAATTAAACTTGGCATGTTTTCACCCTATTGACATATACTAGACCCTGATATTATTTGATGTTAAACACAGTAAAACAGTAAAGTGTCTACTTTTTTGTACTCTGGTAGTTGAAGAGGAGGAGACAGCAAATTTGCTGATAAGCTTTGTTAACTATTTCACTATGGTGTGGACTTTCTTGCTTAAATTGTCTTGTGTTAGACTGAGTAACACAGTGAAGTGTTTGTTAGTATTTTTAGCTGCTAGAACCATTAAAGTTGTCTAGCTTTTTAGTATTTATACAACTTTTATGGATAGGCATTTACCTATTACCAGCTTTAAGTCCAGTGGGACTTAAAAGCCCAAAAATCTGCTAGTCATTACAACCGGGATAATAGTCCCATCCATTATCCTGGTTGTAATGAAAAAAACATTAGGCATACTTACAGACTTTAGAGGTTGCACAAACTGGTACTCACTTTATCATCTTATTTCTGTATATTTTAATCAGGCAATGATTGAAGCACAAAATGACATGGACAATCCCAATGCTGATTTGCTGGAACTTCTTGGAGGTACATAAATGCACATAAAGAAAATTATTATGTTAATTATTTGACTTTGTGCATCCCTTTTATTGCTCCAGTGTCCCTGAGTACACTGTTGTTTACCAGGAAAAAAATTATATATAAACCACAGCAAGCTATCCAATTGCCAGCAGGGGGTTTCCTTGGGCAAGTAACATTGTCTGGCATTAGAGTAAAATTATCTGGCATTAAACAGACGAAAATCTTGCGGCCAGCACTGTCGTGGATGGGTTAAAAAGACAATTTCAGAGCACTTGCGATAACTGGTGGGGGGTTCCTCTGAGTGAGTAAAATTGTCTGGCATTAGCCAAAGTAAAATTTGCAGCTGGCCCTACAGTACACGAGTTATAGCTGGTTGCATTGTGAGACATAACAGGAAATTTGTCTGCAGTTCTCTTCTTTGCATACATGTATGTTACCTCAAAAAAAATTGTTTTACTCTGTTGTTGTCCTTTGAAAAAAGTTATAGTTTATATAGTTTGTTCATTTCCTTCCTTCACAGATGCTTTTTACTCAACATCTCCAGGAAGTCTAATAACTTCTAGCAGCCCTAATTTGAGTGCATTTGCACCTTACAACCAAAATCAACCATTTAGCTCAAGTTCATCACCACAGGGTTCCAGAAGCCCAACAACAAGTCTACCATCTTATGAGGAAGCTGTACAGAACAGTTTATGTGTACAATCAGCAACTGGGAGCTTTGGAAGTAATGATGTTTTAAATAATTACCAAGATCAAAACTCACCTGTGAATATAAAACATTCTCCTGGGGCCAGGAAATCTTCTTTGTCAAATATTGATAATGTCGATGGACCAGGATCTCCAATGCGAATAGATACTGAAGATATGGACTTACTGCAAAGAGGGTTATTAGATGGTAATTATCGAAGGGACAGTTTTAATATGGGTGATTTAAGGACACATGATGTACGAGGTAATTCTCTTTTTCATGTTGACCCAAGTGCAATTTTTGGTAACCCAGTCACATCGGCAGATTCTCGAGTAATCAAACAGGAAGATGGACTTTCTGTATCTTTCCTTGACATAGACCCCACAGGGGATTTTCCTGATGGTATGGAGTTTAATCTTGGACCAGATTCCACTATGTCAATGACAGGTGTTGCATACAGTCAGTCATGAGTTAAATCATGTACAGAATACTCAGTGGGATGGACATCTAATTTGGTTTTAGATGTATTTTTGTAATTTAAATACAATCAATATGCCATAAATATTTTGGGATGTGGCAAACTTTGTTTTTTTTTATTTAAGGGACACTGTCACTAGTCTTTGGTATGAAAATGTTTTTGCACTTCAAACTGTTTCTTCTGCTAGCATGACTGTAGGTGCTTCAATGCTTTGGCGCCATCGTGAACAAAACAGGTTTGAGACCTTATGTCAGACCTCTTTTGCTTGGTGACACTGTCCCTTTAGGAAAAGGAATCCTTTGTTCAAGTTAAGTCTTATAATTAAGAGTTAGATTATAAGCTCAAGATTTCTATAGTCTGATAGTTGATGACTGTGTAACACAAATCAACTATCAGTTATATAAATCGAGGGCAAATAATCTAATTGTTTTCATAGAAAGGCAAAGGCAGGACTTCACTCAAATTTTTTAAAGAAAACATGCTAAAAAATGCAGTTTGTAGCTAGCTCTCTATCTATCAACGACCATACTGATAGTGAGTAGCATAGCCAGCCAAATTGCTTGATTTGCAACAGAACATGTCTAGTAGCTTACTATTAATAACTCCAATGATGAAAGCTAAAACATAGTAATGTAAAAAAATCTGGAGTTGTAGTGTACTCCATATGTGCTGGTACTATGACATGTATCAAAGGTGGAAAACAATGTTTGTCACATTAGTGCAGTGCTTTAGGTAAAATATTTAAAGTAACATTGCAATACTTGCTTCCATTACACAAAGAAATATGTAATACAGACTACTTACTCAGCCAGGTAATATGTATAGGTCTTCTCTTGTGTCTTAAATATTTTTTAACCATTGGCTGTCTTTACCCAACAGTACAGTATGTATGATGATATTACCCTATGTGAAAAGGTAAATAGACAAAAATAAATTATAGCTGACAAAATGTAAAATATTTTCTTATTAAGATTTTATATTTTAAGAAAAGTCAAGATGGTTCAAAAAATCATATATTTGTTATTCTTCAAATATCACTCCTCTCTATAGTCAGTTATTTAGTGAAATGCTTGATGTTCCTATGGCCTAAGAAATGCAGCTGTAAACTTTATACCTCAGAAATATATACACATACATAAATATAATTGAAGGAAGGCCATGGGCAAAGGAATCACTGTTTTGGGGCTTTTAATTTTAAGTTACCAGTACCAGGTATTTGATCTACCTACTATTTTATAGAAAACGAACTGTTTACAAATGCCGTAACTCTTTTTTGAAACATCCTTTATTCTGCTCTAGGAAACAAATTACGATATTACAATACCCAAGACCTGTGAGGAAAAAATCTGGAAGTGAAATATGAGGTTGAATATAGTAAAATTGTGGCAACATAGTTATTGGGGATGAATAGTGGTGTCTGGCAGAATGGATAAATGGCATGGCTGTGACTACGGTATATGTGGGAAAGGTGTGGAAATTTAAATAGAATACAGAATTATAATCAACCAGTGTGTGTGTATAAATGGTGTAAACGTAATGATATACCCTTGTATCTGATGTCATGGCAGTAATCTCCCACTGTATGCTATGGAGTTTAGCTAGAAAACAATTAATAAATCACAAAGGATATAAATTCAGAATGCAAAAATAAAAATATTTAGAAGAACATGCTAAGTATCAACAAATCAAAGAGAAAAAGAATGGGTGGGTTTTTTTGACAATGGGTTCAGGCAATGGCGTGCAGAAAAAGGACAATGGCCGCATGCAAGAAGTTGAGAAGGTCCTTGGGACAAGCTGTAAAGAGAGACATGAAACAACATAAAAAATGGAAGAGACTGCTGGTCAGAGCAGTCAACCAATAAACAATAAAGAATGGCCCTAAAACAATTTTATGTTTCAAGTTTTATGAGAGTATAATTATAAATTATCTAATGTACACTCTAACTTGAATCATGTAGCACTAATATTTTGAGTTAACTGCCTATTACATTTTCTGTTAATGGTATTACTTTTAGCACATCAACATTTTATGAAGACAACTTTTTACCAAGGTGTACTTATATTCAAAATCTAGCAATGTTAAATACATATTATCCAGATGAGTAAGCAATTAACCCTTAGACGATGGATGGGGGTCTATACGACCCCAGTCTGTACACTGCAAAAACAAAAACAAGAATGAAGATAACAATGAACAAAAGAAAATAAAAATTAGGTGTTTAAGGGTTAATGCCCAAACATGATGATCTCGCACACGAACAGGCCATTTGCATCATCTTTCACTTAATTTTTCATTTTTGACATCTTTCACTTAATTACAGCTACCACAATGCAAGCATCTAAATTAGAATGGTGTACGAAAAAACTGTAGCAACTGGATTGTTATCAATCAACACAATGTTATCAAGCTGGACCATTATGAACAAAATTACTTTGCATAAAATCAAAATGATTGCATTATTACATTGTATTGTATATTCAACTAGAGAAAGTACACATATGCAAATAATTAAAAAAACAGGTGTTCATTGCTCACTTTCACCAATATTATTGGAAAATTAAGTTATATACAGAATAGCTTGATGCTCACAGTTCTTTTATACAAGTCAATGATGCCAACACCAGCAGTATTTAATAAATTGATATTTACAACTGTTTGGGCATTTTATCATAAAATATTCATATTCAATTACCCTAAAATTCACAAACCTAGGTTAGGGACCTAAAACACACACACACTGGGGACTGGGGAAAATATTCTGTACGACTAGCCATTTTTTTTTCAATAAAACTATTTCAAAGGTCTCCAAATTGTCCTTAGCAATATTCTGTATGTTAAAGGGTGAAATTAAATTAGTTAAAAGCTATCAAAAATGAAATGTAGAAAATATGTTTCCAAGCTCTAGTTCGCCCCATGCTTTTATACTCGGCAGTATTGTAAATAATACACTAGTCACTACTCGTTATTTCAGCATTCCCATTCGAAGTTACTAATTTTCTTTGACTTTCAACAAAATCATCAAAAAGACTAGGCCAAGCTTCAGACTCGTCGTAATTACTGAAATCTCCTTTAATTGTTTCCGCCATATGTAAAAACATATTCCAAGTATCTCGAGGAATAGCTCGAACAGATTTTTCTTCAAGGAAGTTATACCATTTGTCCATATACTCTGGAGCACTGTCACCAAAAACTAACTTCCAGAGAGGCACAGCCATGTTCGTTGGAAGTACTCTCTGTCCTTCGTCAACATCCAATCCAAAGCCGAAGGTAAACCTGTATAGATCACGAAAATCGTCATTGTTCCCTCTGACATGTTTGCCAAGTTCGTCAAGTCTTTGTCGTAATACACGAACTGAATCAACTTTCAACAGTTTACATCCTTCTTCGAACTCTTTTTTAGTAAAACGACACATTTTTGAAGCATTAAACTTCCATGCTAAAACAAGTACAATAAATTCATCGGGATTTACGCCAAGATCCTGACAGAACTTTTCCATACCATCTTCAAGAATAGCCTCTTCGCCATCATCTCTGTACTTTTGAAACAAACTTTCGATTTTATTTTCATCATATTCTGGTCTCCCATTCAATGATCGTCTAATATCAAAAGCTGCAATCCCACACGTTTTCTCTGCTGGGGTTTTCAGTACAGTTGGTTTATGTGTAGGTTGATAGACTTCTCTTTGCGAAGGTACTGAACTATTCGTCTTGTCTAGGTTCGTATTATTTTCCCTACCAGTACATAAAGAAGCACATTTACCCATACCTTGATACAACTGCAAAGGTTCCAGTCAATACCTTACTCACATTACTAAATGATAAATTCTTTGCGAACAAACAGAGTGTATCTAAAACATCTGTTTACAAGTTCAGACAAAGAAAAAATATCGGCTTTCCGTACCACTTCAGCTTGCCCCAGTACAGGATATGACGTCAGCATTCTTTAATTCATCAATTTACAAACAACTCGCGGTCTATTTAAATTGTAACTAGTACAACTTCGGAGGGAAGTATTCAAATTTGATTACTTTAGTTCAGCATTGCTTTCTTGGGAGTACTAGAGGTATATTTGCAGTTATTTAGTAACAGTTATAAATATCTTCCCCAGTTATGACAAATGGTATAATACGTTTTTGTAATACAAAAATTTTACATCTAAATATACACTTATC
>JAOBAZ010007904.1:0-13524 GCA_026546875.1 Pteroeides caledonicum | reverse complement strand
GCATATTTTTGCATAAAACAAAGAGGACACGTTGCACCGCCGAGTGCTTTCTCTGTATTGTTACTTACTCTGTGGTAGAACTAAATCCAACTTATTAGAGTGATTTAGATTTCACGACGTGAGATCTAAGAAGACGTGGATGGCGTCAATTCCCGCGAACTGTCTTCAGCTTGCGTTAGATTTCCGGTTTGCCATGTCGTGTTTTTTGATTTTAAGATGCGAAAACTGACTTTTCACGTCGTCTTTGAACGTCGACTAAGAATTAGTGTTTTTTCGTAAAAAAGTGAAGTTTTATCTAGTTTGCTATTTTCGAATAAAGAAACATTGCTTTTTCTTATGGTTTCATTCACATTTCTCACCTGAATAGTGTTGTACTAGTAGTAACAATCTCACAACTGATCTCAAACTGATCTCCTCGTCGTCCTGTGGTTTCTAAATCACCTTCGGCAAAGACAACGTTCCCGTACAACAGTGGAAGTAAACAGTTTTGGATCACGCCAGCCACCTCGTCTTAGATCTTACGTCGTGAAATCTAAATTTTTTATATTGTGCAACTTAAAAAGTTGCACGAAGAGGCGTTATACCCTAAAAAAAGTCGTGTAAAAAATTTTTTTGCGCGTGTAACAGTACCTTAACTGACTTTACACAAACAGATGATAAAGAAACAAACAATCATGTTCGAACCTCACATTGTTATGCAGTTTTCAAAAGAAATTGGGGTGACCCTTGTTGTGTCGCCACACCATTTTCGTAAATATTCAAGACGGCGAACGCTATCTAATTTTACCAAGAATGCAATCACTTCTAATAATTTTTGTGTAATGTATTGCGTCTTATATACAGGACGTGTAGACGTTCAAATTATGCTACTCAATAATGGCAAGGATATTCTATATTGAATGGTTAGTCATTATGCTGCATTGTATATGACGACACATGCATGACGTCATTGGTTGCAAAGCAAAATATTATTTCAAAAACGAAGCACGGAAAAGAAAATCTGTAAAAGAAGTTACATGTATACTGCAATTTTCAATAATCTTTTGAATGACAATAAAAATTTTCGGTTCATATGAAAATCATTTGGGACGATGACAAATATATCGCCAATGTCGTTCAAATTATAAAAAAAGACCAATACTTACTGGGCAGCCAGCAAACAACGTTGAGCAGTCCCAAGTGGTGCTTCAGGTAGGAAATCTTTTATATCACTAAAACAAGAAAACAACTTTACGGTACTCGATTCTGGGGCATTTGTTTCTGAGTGGTTTAGCTAGCAAATCAGAGCATTTTGATTAGTTACTGAGTGGTCGGTAACCAACAGCTCGAACAGGCCAGGTTTGGCGGAAACTTTAAATAATTGTTTATCCATAAATCCGGTGACAGCGAAGACAAATAAATTGAATAACAACAAGGGAGTGGTTCGGTGCTCAAGTAGCCTCCATGATCCGCCGTGTTTGGCTTCACTTCTCGAGGCGGAGCGAGCCTGATATGGATAGTTTGGCCGGAATGATCTTGTGATTGGGCGGAATGAGCTCGTGATCGGTCGAAATAATCTCGTGATTTGTCGGAATGGCTATCCCTAATGAATGGTCAAGCTATGGTCAGCCTACAAAATAACAACGTACAACCAACTTACTCTGGTAACAAAGACAGAAGCTCGTCAACTTTGTCTTTCTTTTCCTGACTACTCAGGTTTCTAAAATAAAAAAGTTGGCCGAATTAGCATATATTTATCAGTTACTGACCTGGAACGAAGGGTATTTAACTCTTAAACTCCTGGATTTTTTCCTTTTGTTTATCGTTGTCTTTTTGTTCATGCTTTTGGTTTTGCTTTTGTTTTATTGTTTATGCAGTGTATAAAATGGGGTCGTATATGACCCTATCCGCCGTTTAAGAGTCAACAAAAAATTATGCTCAGGAATGAAATATTCCGAGGACGCAGTGGAATTCCCGAGTGAAAGGTCGATAACTGGTATTATGTACAGAAAATCTGATGCTTCAACAAGCAGACAAACATGTTTCTTGTTCAAAATATAAAACATACAAAGTTAAATATACATACCGGTATACGAAATATTCAAAATATATAAAGTTGCTTTTCTTGTGTTTACTGAATCCTTGTTGGCTAAAACCCTTTCAATTTGATCTTAAACGTACGAACCGTTCAACGTTCATCACGTCGGCCATATTTACAAACAAATCCTAGCTTTCAAGTACGTTAGGCCCGCCGAAAAGGGAATTTAAAGTGGAATTACCCACCCTCGCAGGCGCGAAGAAGGGAATTCCACTTTATATTCCACGCCCCGGAACAAAATACCGAGGGTTGAAAATCGTAGGTCATGTAACTCACAAATAATATCACCGTCACGTGGTAATATGCGAGTCTTCTGATAGGGCAATCTTAATTTGAGGTATAAGATTTCATATTATATCTCAACTTTTTTCATCCAATCAGATAGTTTGATTTATACCACATGGTTAGTAAACGAAACATCAACTTTCCCTCGCCTCTGCGTGACGCGACAACACCATATGACAACAAACATAATAGTGAAAAAAGAACGCTTACATTTCGTTAACATCCAACGTGTATTTCCCATTCCACAGTTGATTTTGAAGAAGGCATTTAAACATAAGCGCTCTCCTTGGGGGAACAATGTAAGGACACCACAA
The DNA here is from genome assembly GCA_026546875.1 of Pteroeides caledonicum. Taxonomy (NCBI): domain Eukaryota; kingdom Metazoa; phylum Cnidaria; class Anthozoa; order Scleralcyonacea; family Pennatulidae; genus Pteroeides; species Pteroeides caledonicum. The sequence continues at coordinate 10,848 of JAOBAZ010007904.1, read as the reverse complement.
AGAATCTGTAACATTACCAACAAATATTAATGCCCGTTTTAACGAATGCCAGTTTTCAATCGGTATCTCAGCTTGATGCACCATCGATAATCTCAACCATGTTGACATTTTTACGCCAAAAATGGAAGAGTAGATACAAATTATGTCCATCTAAACACTTATCGACAAATAAGCCTGAAATATTTCAAGGTACTGATATTTCAAAATATTTCAAGGTACTAGTACTTTGAAGTATTTCAGGAATTTGGAATATGTCAAATTACTAAAATCTTAAAATATTTCGTATTAGTTCTCAGCACTGTTCCCCAAGTTTTTAAGTTTTTCAGTTATTAAACATTAATTTCGTTTGTTTTTACTTTGTTGTAAAAAAACATCTCACCCGTTAAATCTTGTTCGGCCATTGGAGAACAGGAACGCTGAAGATTAAGCTCCATCATTCGAATCGTTCCATTAGAAAACAGTAGAAGCGGAACCTCGGAGGAAAACCACTCAATATCAGTCACGTTGGTTGAATCACGAGGTGTTTTGAGAGAACTGGTTCGTTCGGACTACAATGATGAAAAATAATGAAACTATCAAGCATAACTGAGAAAAAACCCTGTGCTAATTACAATGTGCGAACCTCGTGCATTTGTACATGCAAGTGCACGTGCACATGTGTATGTGCACGTGCACTTACATGTGCATGCGCATGTGTGCTAGGCATGTGCACGTGTACTTGCATGTGCACGTGCATGTGCTAGGCATGTGCACGTGCACTTGCATGTACTAGGCATGTGCACGAGCACTTGCATGTACAAGAACATGTGCTAGGCATGTGCACGTGAACTTTGCATGTGCATGTGCGTATGCACGTGCATGTATGTAGGTGTGAGTACATGGTGTGTATGTGTGTGTTTACTATCATGATATCACAGCCGGTTAAGTGCTTACTATAGAGTCAGTGGTATTTTTGATTTCCTACACAACAAACCTTGCCCAGATCCCAGATATCAACTCCATCATTAAACTGCAACATTAGTTTCACGTTGCCTCGGCCTGGGGCAAACTTCATCTTTTTTATTGCTCCTCGATGGGTACTTTGGTTCCTACAGGAGAGAATAAAGAGATATGGGAATTTCTCGATTCTGGAGGATCTCGATTTTAGGGCGCCCCCTGAATTTTTATCAAAAACTGCAAACCACAAGTTTAAAACTAAAAATAGTCACGTTATTCTAAAAATTCACGTGAGTTTTATTTGAGTGTTTTACACATGCAATGGCTTGACATAAAAAAAGACTATTGTAAGTCTTTCTTTTCAAACTGACAAAAGGTTCTCCATCCAGGTACTGACCTCGATAAGCGATGTCTCAGTTCCCAAATACTGAAATTTCCATCTGCATCTCCCAAAATAACAGTGTCGCCTTTCCATGTGATGCATGTGATATTTCCCATGCTACCCTGTTGAACAAAGGACAGGATAAAACGATACAATACAGCATAGATTTCTGGGAAGAGGTGGGGAATTTTCGAGTGTTTGAATATCTCGGTGGGACACGAGTTCGAGTTCTTTACGTGAACGCGACACAAAGGACCGCGATTTCAAAGTCTGAGTGCTTTTGTAAGGGCGAGCTGCAGGCGAGCCTTTTCAAAGGCACAAGGGATTTGGAATCTCGGTAAAGTCCAACATCGAGTGTTTGAACTGACTTCTCAAACACACTACAATGCCTAGTCACAGACTAATATTTTCAGTCTAAAAATACAAGTACTTTGAAATAGATTAAGATACTGGTACTTTGAAATATTTTAAAGTACTAGTTCTCAGCACTCTTCCTCCAGTTTCAAAACACTGATTAAAGATTAATTCCTTTTGTTTTTGGTTCATGAATTATTAATGGTTTTGAGAATATAGGCTCTCAAATAAGTAGAGGTAACGAAGTATTTTAAAGATGAAAACGTTGGTGGCAAAAAAGTTCATGAAAGAAGTGTGTTTAATGGTCGAGGGATTTATCTCGCCAAATGTACTTTTAGTGGTTGTAGAACAAAGTAGCGATTGGAAGTTCGAATTTGTTCGTTGACCTGATTTTGCATAGTACGTAATTAGGATGATGATGGAAACACTGGTGACTAATCGACCTTAACGAGAATGAGAAAAACACGAAAGACATCATTACCATGAAGGGTGCTCGGATAACTGGTAAAGATTTCCCCCAGTTTATATAAACTTTAACTTTCATTTTCTCACCTTAGACATCACTGATTTTCACCGCCACGGGTATACAAACATGAACCGCCCTCGGTTCATGTTTGCATATCCGATACAGCACAGTCGCTCATATTGTAAATAGCGCAGTACAGTTCAGTGGCAATGAAAGAAAAATATTTCATGATTTCTAACACTGTCTTAGACAATACGAAAAATGTATTGGCTGAAGCGAGATTTGAACTCACACCTTCGGGATGCCGGTCGGCCGCTCTACCCATTGAGCTATTCAGCCACGGGGCTTGCTGGTGAGTTTTTATCTAATTTAAGTGCACGAAATATTTTCGCGACAACTTAAACGCTGATACATGAGAGGATGTGCAGTGTTTCAGTGCTATTACAGATCATCCTCAGAGAATAACACGAAAGAGAAATATTTCATGATTTCTAACAGTGTAAAATTCATGAACAATTAATGAGCTAACTACCCAATAAATGGTCCATATCTATGTCCCATGACATCTTTGTAAACCCCCATACAGCTTAACAATCAGATAATTAATATTCTTAACTTTGATACAACAGTATCCTAATTAACATGCTCTTATTAACTTTTTTAAAAATGCTTCTGATCAATATTGGTTCATTTCACAAGCACGTTAAAATACTCGCGGCCGATTGGTATAAGATTGTTAGAAATCATGAAATATTTCTCTTTCATGTTATTCTCTGAGGATGATTCTGTAATAGTTCAGTGGCAAGCGCCATTAATAGCAGGTTACGTTATAGTTATATTCTTTTGAAATGTTACTTACATCAGGAGGAACTTTGGTGCTATCTTTGATGGATGTTCCTTCCACAACATAATGATACAACATACCGTCAGTATTGGTAAAAATAAAATGTTCTCTCAGCCACGCCTGAACGAAGAGAATTATAAAAAGGTTATTACCAGGTGTAAACATTCACCTTGCCTTTCCTCTCGTTAGATCTTTTGACATCTGATCCTGTGATAATTCGTCTAATGGATCGCCGCAAGGGTAGTTTCGATGTTTATTTGGGTAATTATACCACAGTTAGGCCTGCCTCGAATTCTTGTCTTGCGAGGTGCGGCTACTAACGAATTGACCTCATTGCCTAAACGTGAGGTACGAGTAGTTTCTAATCGCACCACGGGTTGATTAGGTAATAATCGCACCTATCCTCGTGCATATATTTTCTACAAATACACAATGAATTCACGCAACAACACCTCAATCATTTGTTATTCACAAAACAACTAGTTAATGACCGCTCTTTGTCCAATTACCAATAGTCAATCGACCTGAGTGCCATGCTGTTACTTGCAATAAATATACTTTATTTAGCTACACTTACCGGGGTAGTGGTTTGCTCGGTCTTTCCGCTGTCCAAAACATTTGCAGCCTTTTCCTCAGATCCTTCCGATGTCACATTCTTGTCTTCGTTTTGTTGTTGCGCAAGTTTCTTCTTATGTTTCGAGTATTGACTTGGCGACCATTCCTACAGGAAGAGATTATCTTTAATAAGAGCCTCCACTCAAAAAACGAATATCAAGTAAATAAATCTAAATGGCATGAAATAAACATCTTGTGCATCAAATTTGTCTTCACTGTATCTTTCATTTGTAATTTACTTTCAAAGTTAAACCTCTGAATCCATGGAGGCCTCTGAATTCATGGAATCCATGATGACGTAGCTTGGTTGCTTGACATATTTCTCAATAGTTTTCGTCCATTAATTGTATCATTTTCATCATTTCAAGATTCACTGAATAATGACTGATCAATGACAAGTACTATGGTCATATTTTACTGACTGTAATATCAACTAGTCAAGCAACCAAGTTACGTCATCAAAAAACTATGTATGGTTCATATGCACTTTAACTCAGCTTTGACATTTCAACCCTGGTAGCCCAAACAAGGAGGAAATTCCAACCGCAAGTCGAACTCAGGCCTGGGTTGAGACTTATCTTACATGTAATCGTGTGCGCTATTTGACAGCGGTTTATGGTAAAGCATACGAAACACCCCCGAGATGTTTGGAACCCCGCAAAAAAGCTTTGCACCCCCTGCCAATGTGAAAAAATATACAGCCAAACAGATTCAGCAGAATAGACTCGTGTCTTAAACTTAAAATTCTAGTTAAAAGGTATTGGGAACAGATTTTTTCTTTCACTATATATTAATAGAGGACCCTTGACCGATGTCTCAAACAACTATTAAATTTTTCTCCGCGCGCGCCTTTCATCGAGAAATAACGCTACAAACTTCTTCTTGGATCGATTGTCAACCTCATTATCTTTCGGACCCAAGTTCTCGTGTGACTTCATTAGTAGGTAAAGCTGTTGTGTTTACACAGACGCCCCGGGTGAAATTTCAAAATTAGGGCTTTCAGTCTGAAATCTCATGGAGGAAATCCACGAAAACAAGTCCGGTGAAGTGTTTCCTCGCCAATTTAAACCAGAACCAACAGTCTTACCTACTAATGACGTCAGCCAATATATTTCTGCATAAATTTGAATATCGGTTTGTCATCCAAGATGGCGGCCGTTGCAAAACTTTGCAGGCTTTTTTCTCAATGAACGAGGTGCGCGGAAAAAATAAAATACCATATCAGACATTAGTGGAGAGCCCTCTATCAATATACGGCAAGAAAAGATCTATTGCTTATACCCTTTAATAGACAAGAATATTTTTTCGTAAGCCGCTTTGGTACTTCGCTACCCTAAAGCATGTAACGGGAACATACCAGCGAAGAAATGAGTGGAAAATTAGCAGGCATTTCACGAAGAAGACTAAGGCTCTTCAAGTCCCATATTTCAAGAGGCTTTTCTTTGTACACGATTGCGAAATATTGCCTGAAAAATAAACATGTATAATTCGTAGAATTCGAAATAGTAATAACGTAGAACTCAACATAAAAACAACCAAAATAGTGAAAAAAACAACCGCTAGAGACTTCCTAAAAAGAAAAGGGAAAGCAAACAGAAACCATTAGTTGGTCATACTTTAACTGAGAAACTTTGATTGCTGCAATTGTCTTTTCCTCGGAATTTTTGGAAAGTGGAACCAGAGTAGTTTGACCTTGTTGAAAAAATAAAAAGATAAAAAGATGACGTCATTCATAAAACGCATGGGCGTACGTACGCATGGACGCAAGTCTGCACGTCCGCATAGACGCATGGAAGAATGGAAACAGGGAAGGATAAAAGCCGGAAGCGTGGGCGCATGAAAAGATGGAAGAGTGAAAGAATAGCAGAATGGAAAGATGGGAGGGTAGAAGAATGGAAGGATGGGAGAATGGAAGAATGGAAGGATGGGAGGATGGAAGAATGGAAGGATGGAAGGATGAAAGAATGGATGGATGGAAGAATTGGAAAATGGAAGGATAGAATAGAAGCATGGATTTATGGAAGGAAGCATGGAGGGAGGAAGGGAGAGAGGAAGGGAGGTAAACAGGCAGGCAGGCAAGCATGTTAGTAGGTAAGCAGGTAGGCAGGTAAGCAGGTAAACAGGCAAGCAGGCAAGCAGATAAGCAGGCAAGTATTCACGCACAGATGGAAGCGAAGGTACTAACCAGTCTTAAGATCAACCATAAAAACTTCACTTCGGACGGTGCTACTATGTGACCAATGAGACCAGCTCAAAAAACTCTTTAGACTACACCAAACTACCCCTCTAGAAATAACATATAAAAAATAACGCAGCTACAAAAACCTACCTTCGACCATTGTCATCTATTAATACACTTACCTCACGGGAGAACTATGTAAGTTAAACTCTTGAACCATTAGACTGACAGAAAGATCAAAAACTTGAACCGAACCAGACGAATTACCTTATAAAAACATAAAATGGAGAATACACCGTATAAGAAGTTCCACAAGTTTGGTGTTGTAAGAAATTACGGCACTTTATAACAATAATGTACTTTATACAACTGGATGGAGATCTTTGGATTGTTGAGTGACGCCAATTTTTATCATACGTGTATATATGACCAATTTTTATAAGATATGTAATAATGTAGTACGTCATATCCAGTCCCTTTGCTCGATCGTTTGCACAGTTTAGTATATCTTTGGTTTAGTAAACACGGAGAAATCTCACAAGCCTCAGCGGGATGTGTTCGGAACAAGGTTGGCGCAAGCTGGTTATCAAGTTGTAACAAGGTTGTTAGTTCATCAAGTTGCTACAGGCTTGTGGATATCAAGTTGTTAACAAGTTGATGGCTGCGGAATGATATCAAGTTGATAGAACAACTTGTAACAACGCGGCGGGATTAAACAACTTGTTAACAACATGATAACAAGTTGGTACAATTTGTCAACAAGTCTACAACAAGGCTTGCGAACCCATCTCGCATGCGCCTTGCTACTGCCACTTGTAGCAAGCTGGTAACGGGCTTCTTGCAACTTGGGCGATTTTACGCGTGTACGTGCGAGACCGAGCAAAGGGACTGGAAATGACGTACTACAATTACAAAAATTGCATTCAGTTTTACAAACGAAAGTCCAAAGATATCTCTCCAGTAATATAAATTAAGCTGACTGGGCGTTACACGCTCACTTCAACACAACTCAAACTCTACACAATCCTTAACTTACCAACTGCTACAAGTGGTCTGTATTCCAACAGGTTCTTGGTGGTCATAGGAGGACACATGGTGGCACATAAGGTTGACGGGTGAACATTAGCAAGAAGCCCGACCAACAAAAATCGTAAGCCACCCTTGCCAGTGGACGGCGTGGAGGTCGGTAAAATATCAGCCAAAGTTCGTTCAGGGGGAGAAATCATCGCGGAAAGAATTGGGGATTCGGACGAGAACAAAGGTAGCGAGGATTTCAGACATTCATCCGACATAAGCATGGCATCTGATGACTGCTCCTTGGTGGACTTCACGTCCCAAATTAAAATTCGGCCATCGCTGACAAGTAGAATGAGACGAGACTCTGACACAGGACAAGTTACAAATCCGCTGACGTAGTTCGACTTACTGAACCGAAGCGTGTCAGATTGGCACGCGCTCTCGTAAATGATTTCTGGGTATGCGTCGTCTGTTTCCGCCACTTCGGCCACGTACGGACTATACGTCATCTGGCGTCGGCACCTCATCGTGATGCTGCCGTTCTCGTGTAACGTGTAGATGACGTCACGTTGGCCGCAAGGGACGACAGCATGCACAAAGGAGGGGCTATTTCGTTCAAGATAGATTGAACCAATGGCTTGATTGATAGCGGTGTCGATGAAAAGGATTTCCCTTGGAAACACAAGCAGGATAAGATTTCGACATGCGGGATGGTAGACTAACTGTAAACATTCACTGAATGCAACGCTCACTTCTTCCAATCTGCAAAAATTAAAAAGATGAAACATCAGAATTAAGAGCAGCAATATATTTGTCAGTACGGGGAAAAAAGGCAACCATCAGTAAGAGAGGCACAGTTTAAGGCCCTGTTTATATGGAGGAGAACTGGCTGGGATTGTAGGGACACCCTTCTACCCAAGTCAACTTCGCTGTGCGTTTAGAAGAGAAGTTCCCGACGTTGTTTGCTGTCCGTTTAATTACATGTAAGAGCAGCTTGCTTCGGCCTAGAGCAGGAACAACTTTGCCTCGGCTAGCCAAGCTAACTCAAGTTTATATGGTGAAAACTTGACTCGCCTGCCAGGGTTACCCTTTTTCAAAAGAGGGTCACCCTATCAGCCGGGTCAAGTGAAAGGCGCTCTCGTGTAAACGGTTATCTTGCATGAAGGGAAATTGTAAGAGAAACTGGCTCGCCAAGGATGACGCGGGTAGGAAGGTGTGCCTATCATCCGAGCCAACTCTTTCCCACGTAAACAGGGTCTAAGTATCCGTTGTATAAGAATTGACGAAAAAAACATTGGAAACTGTTAAAAATTTTTCCTTAATATCTCTTAGACAAGATTTTTTGATTACATTTGGCCTTTAAATAAACTTCAGCTGTAGTCTTACTTAAACAATTTAAGCGTTTCCAATACGACTTGGAAAACGTTGGGTGCTAAAAACAAGCCCAAGCCAAATTATTTTCTCAGAAAACTAAAAACAGCGCGGGCACATGTCCGCTCTGCAGACCTATTTCTAATTCTCTTTTAATTGTGACAGTAAAAATGTCTTTTGCTTAACAATAGAGTACCTGACGCGACCAACGATAAATTAAAAGAATTCCTATACCGATACAATAAACAACTGTTTCCCTCGTTATAGCAGCTGGGCCACTGATCTCGTAGTACATGAATTGAGCTTCCTGACCAATCGAAAGTGAAGCCAGAGTTAATGAACTTCCGGGAACCAAACAGAGGAAAAAGACAACCTCATGGATTAATCCCTTATCAGTTCACAGCACTAAAATTCATCTAGAACCTTATAAAAACGCTAACTATTAAAATACAAGGCTACCCAAAAAGAAACTTTCCGAGGTTCGCGTGGTGCATTGATTCTTTTGAATTTGGTCCCCGGAAATTCATTAACTCTGGCTTCACTTTCGATAGGCGAGGAAGCTCTGTCCAGTGTACTACGAGATCAGTGAGCTGGATGTCTATAAAGTGCGGTCGGAGGCAAGTTATTTTTGCCATGGTAATCATTTACCTTGTCTTACTCTCATTGGCAGCCCAGAGTTTGACCCTTTGGAAGGCCGATTTCGAAGCCGTTTTTGCAACCATGGCGCCATTTTGTGAACTCGATGTATTGCTGTTGGATGTTGAACTTGTTGTCGTCTCGGAACTTGTCATATAGAAACGGCGTCCATTGCCTTCTGATGGGTGATTAACGGAGAAATCAGTGAGAAAAACAAGATACTCCTGCGACATTACTAGAACAAATTAAGAATATAAACTTTAATATCTGGAATCTTGACAAGAAAAGGGGCGTTTCTAAAGTGCACATCTCACATTTACGTTTTTGGCACATTCTTATTTGGTTTGGTTTGGTTAATTACTCCACTGGGTCGAAAGACAACTTATTATTTGGTTAAATTTCATGGCGCTTGGTCACTTGAAGCTCTTCTGTTCTCTTTTCTCAGGTATGGGTAAAATACCTTCAGAAGATTTTGAAATCTAGTCCGATCTTTCATTTCACGGACAATTTGTTCTTCATCAATGTTGTTTAGCAGAAATCGGATTTTGGTAAATATTCTTGGAGCATGACTTCTATCTGGTTGAATGAATAAGGCTTTTTTTTTTTTAATGCTTTTTTATATTATACTTGTAGATTTGACTATTCCAAACATCTACTGTACATCCAAAACTAGTTAGCGTTGTGAGGTCAATAGTTGAGAAAGGAAATTTGCACGCGGCAATGAAAGTTAGATTGAGATTTTCAGTTTAAGAGATTTGACGACTAAAACGTAGCTTCGCGCTGACGCCAGCACCGTTTGCACACAACGAGGCCGCCTCCAAACTTTTTTTTAGTTTAATATATTTATAATACTATTATATTGATAGTAGCATGCAATTAAAATATAACAATGTAAGCAAAAAGAAAACGTTTATAGTCACAAATCGGCTTCACGTCTGTTATTTGAATTAATATCCGTTTACGGTTTAAGTGCCCAGCTGGGTGGAAGCACATAATATTTCGATGCTTCCGATATCAACATTGGTATTTCTTGCCCAAGGACCTGGAGCCTCTAACGCACAAGATTGCATAACGTAGAAGCTCAAATGGCAATTTCGTGCGTACCCAGTTCGTGGCAAGGCTAACTCCCAGTTGACCTTTGGGCAATCTTTGATGCAAGCACGGTAATGAGTCGGTTTCACGACTGCAACCACCGTACGGAGTGAACACCAAGGAAGTGAACGAACCATGTTCAATATCGGTGACGTGTTGAGAAAATTTAGAGACCGCCTCAAATTTACCTCCTCAGCAATGAATCATCATGAATCTAATTAATCGCCGTATGGCCGTGAGAACCAACACCAACTTGAACAGCAAGAAACAAATGGTTGGCCGTGGACCGAGTTGGTTTTGGGCGAAGTGTTCAGGTCGCAACTTTTACAATGATACACAAAACCACGTTAAACCTTTACTCGCATCTTGCATGGTTGTCGAGATGACGTTAGTAGCAGCTAGGCAGATTTAGTTTTATATCAAGTTGTTTTCGCGTCATTATTAAATATTAAAATCATGGTAGTCACTGCTTCAAAACTGAACTGAAAGCTATTTAAAGACGATTCACTTCAATTTAGGCATTTATTTACAAGTTTTAAAAGGTCTATACCCTGTTTTTTAACGGTTATCAGTCGTTTCGCCAACGTGTCAGTTTGCCAACCTCTTAAGTCGTTTCGCCAACGTCTTTGGTCGTTTCGCCAACGTCTGATCTTTTTTCGCAAGATTATTTTTGTCTTTCTCTATTTTCAAATTATTTTTTTTCAAAGAAATTTGAGTAGAGAATTCGAAATTGGTAGAGATCAAGCTACCGCAATATCATGCACACACGGTGACATACAATAACTGTTTATTAAAGGGATATGGCAATATATTTTTTTATCGTCGCAAATGAAAGAAATTTTAAAATTATTTAATAACTTACTTTACATATTTATTGTATCTCTTCGTTTTCGAGATATTTCACTTCAAAGTTGGCTAGACGTTGTTGATGACCGCCATCTTGAGCCTTAATTAGC
>JAOBAZ010007793.1:0-13530 GCA_026546875.1 Pteroeides caledonicum | reverse complement strand
ACGAATCCGAAAAAAGACCACCTGGACTCCTTGGTGAAGAAATTCCTCTCTTTGCGCGTATCGTTGCGATATCGGATGTCTACGATGCCCTGTGCTCCAGAAGAGTGTATAAAAACTTCTGGGAAGAGGATTTGGTACTTGAAACAATCCGAAAGCAATCGGGACAAAAATTTGATCCGAATCTGGTCAGTATTTTCTTCTCCATTCTCCCGACATTGAGAAATGTCCGGCAGCGTTATCCTGACCCTGAATAATGATACAGCCCCTAGAATGTAAAAATACTGCGTTATAAGGTAAGAATTGATTACTCACGCAACTTTCTTAATCATACCTCATTAACATTTTCTAATTTTTCATGAGCTGCTGCTTCTTCTTTTGTTAACAAAATGCAATTCCATGGCGACCATTCTTCGTTTTTATTCCAACGTATGGATATCAAATCAAACAAGTCATTCTGGGCACTTAAAGCACTCTGAGTATTCCAGATACTTTCAATCAAGTAACGCAGGTCGGGTTCCTGTAAATTAAATCCGCGAGAAATTACGCAACGCTCACTATATCATCGTGGCAGTTTAAACACTCTTGTCCTATTTTGCTTTACACGCGCGTTATCTCAGTGCGCGACTGCGTGAACGTGTCCTACAAGCAGTTGTTAGTTGTTACCAACGTGAGTAAATGTATATATAAGTATTACGCGGTTCACTGGCATTGTTCCAAGCTGTGGCTGATGAGCTGTATAGAACAGCAAAACAGATGTCCGTAGATTATAAACTCTCTCTATCGCACTTTCTTTGTATACGTGTGTGTGTTTGTTGGTGTACAGTATATAATGCATAGTACAGAATAAGAAATCAATCCCGGGAAATTTTCTCTCGTAGTAAAATTTGACTAGTTTCTGTTAACTAGTGTCTAAATCCACTTTTTCGAAAAAAGGTTATGACCTCAAGAAGAATGTTCGACTAAAATTGCTATAAAGACGAGTTTGTTTTTGCCAAAATAATTTAAAAAAATTAAATAAATAATAATATTGGCAAAGTTTTCATACCTGAAGTAAGAACGCTATCTTTGACCCATCATGGAACAATTCTTCAGAACGACGCAAGTTTTTCAACATCATTTTGTAATTTGACAAATCTTGACGTAAACGACCATCGTTATCCAAAGCTTCACAACGACGACACTTACTAACAGTTCTTAAATAAAATAATTTGTTCTAGTAAAACAACATTGGACTGCAGAATTAAATTGAACAAAAAGATAAAACTATTGCCTGAAATTTTGTCTTAAAATAATTAAAATACAGCGCGTATTTAGTCTGGTTTCGACTAACATAGTTTTCATCAAACTAAGATAAATAATCTTATAATCGAGAAATATTTTCATTGTTAATTTAGTGAGAAGAAAAAAAACGTTATATTAAAACAAGAAAAATTACTTTTTCTCAGTTCCAGTAAGATTTTTTCTTAAATCTTGTGACGTGCGTGATGTAAATACATATGTATATATATTGAACAAGATTGAGCATGATATGAAGAATTATTCAGCTGAGGTTTGTGTTATCCACCGAAACCACAGGCTGAAGGTGACTAACACAAACCTCGGTTGAATAATTCTTCATATCATGCAAAAACCGAGTTTGATAATTGTTTTATTATTTATTGAAACGAGATTAAAACAATTTTAATACTTTCTCCTTAGACCCACGCTTTGAAAAAGCAAATTATCCGTGCCAGTGGTTACTAAAAATGTTATTTAATTCACGCAACACAAAAAAATTAACTTTATTGAAATAAAACAGCAACAGATGTCATCACAATTGAATCATTGATTAAAAAGTTCAAACGTTATTTACTTAAGAGGCTTGCTAACAAAACACAAGTTAAAGAAAAACATGCCACTAAAATTACATTTTGAATTGATCGATAAAAATAGAGAATATTTTGAACAAGATATCAAAGTTTCAGACGGTTCGATTGATGCGCTGCCCAACACACGACTGTTAATTTCGCGTGCGAAAACATAAGTAATTTATGCTTATAAATTACTTATGATCCATAAATGAATAATTAATTAAGGGTAAATAACGCGTAAGCCAACTTTTGCAGCTCGCGCGATTAAATATTAGACTGATAAACTATAAAACATACTTGGTGTTTGATCCAATTTGAAATTCTGTAGAAGAAAGGTAAGACCTGCAACTTGGGCAATAATAAATGTTTTTCCGTAAAGTTGTCGGGTCTTGAGGTACCTGGACATAAAATATATTATACAAATCATATAATGTTGTACAATAAGAAGAATACCTTTGTTGCACAAACTCTACAAATTATGTCAACATGACTTACTTTCAAAAGTTTGGCAGCTTCAGGATTGAATAATGGAGTTTTACAATATTGTAAAAATAATGTCAATATACGTTTACGTAAACCTATTAAAGAATAAAATAAATTTTAATACTTTAGTATCAAATTAAACTCGAAAAAATTTTTAAAAGTACTGTGACTATTCAAAACTGTAAACAAATAAATTCCTATCCCTTAAAGTTCCTATACGTACCGAAACCTTTTATTGCAGACTCAGACAATTATTTATTTTGCGTCTGTTACAGTGTGAGTTATTTTTCTAAAAAACATGCTGTTAAATGCATTATTTAAGAGGTGGCCGTGATGTTTTGCACGCTTATAAAACTAGTATGATAACTTGCAATACTACGAATAACGACTACACTTGGACTGTTAGGTCTATAGTTAGGTCTGCAGTAGACTGTTAGGTCTGCACTAAAATGGGGTGTTTTTGGTACAGGCCAAGCCCGTATATATGGGGCGAAGTTTGTACACAAAAATCGAGTTCTGAGATTTCTCTATAAAGACTGAGTAAACAAGATTAATAAAAGTTATTGTATGGCAATAACGTTATGAACCGACAGTCCATTACGGCAAATTATTTAACGGATAAAAGTACGAGTAAGCCAATCACTGCGTGCTATCTCACAGAAAGTAACGTTTGCAATATGTAATGACGCCATCATAAATGTGACCAATAGGAGCGTGTACATTGTCAAAGTTATCGAAAATAAACGGTCTAATTCTACTATAGTATCATGGTGCGGGTAATTGTTATACCTGTAACATGTAACATATTTCATAAACTGAGCACCAAACCAAGAAATCTTTTTAAAATTTCACTTGGTAATTATTTGAATACAAACCTTCAAGATTTGATTCGGTCACACCTCTCATGAGCAAGTCAGCTTCACGATCAATCAGTTCAATGATCTCTTGCGTTAGTTTACAGTCGTGTTCTTTCACTGTATGTTTTACGGTTAATAATACGTCTAGTCTTTCATCTTGTGTCAAATACTTTATGCTCAAACTGTTATAAATATCACGAAGTTCTTTAGCTCTTATTGTGTAAGGTGTATCCATTTCTGTTATTTTACCATCAAAAGCCTTCCATCTTTTTGGTGCAGCGGCCTACAAAAGAAAATGTATAACTTACACTATTTGTAAAAACTCGTGGGTTTTTACTTAGGACTCACGTTGCAACATATTTAACGAGTTGTTTATTAATGACATAAGATTTGAACAGTCCACCATTTTACCAGCATTAAATGAAATGCGGTAAAGGAAACCAATATTATATTCCAATAATGTTTTTCTACATTACTACTGAGCAAAGTTTTAGTATTGAATATCAGTTTCGTTGTATTATAAAAAATAGGAACAATAAACATAGAAAATTATAAGCGTTGAACACCATACAGGATTTCGAGGTTCCGATGAAGCCATATTACCCGAATTAGGCTAAAATTCTGGTCGGACTTCTGTCAGGACACTGTAGTAAACTTTAGCTTCAAAAAAGACAAACAACGTAAACGGCGTATTTTAATGATCGCTTGACTAGGTAGAAAGTATTACGTAGAGTAGTTTTGTAATAGTCGGTCGAAATGGTAAAAAGTAAGGTAAATGCCAACATGATGACAAAACGTCGATCTAGTCTAAATCATCAAAATGATATTTTGTTTTAGGAGTGTATACTGTAATTCAAATCGGAGAGATTTTTTCATCATATATTTATTGTAGTGGCACTTCAATGTGTTGCCTTAAAACAACCGAGGTTCACGACTTTCGACTTTGTTTCGAGAAGCCGGAAAGAAATTTATTTATCAATTCAGATACAAAATGTACTGTCAAAAATCTATGGGATGCAGTCACGTAATCAAATTGTATCGCAGCGATACCTTGGTTGTACAATACCTTGGTGCGTATAATTGAATTACGCTGGTCAAAGAGAATTTATAGAAATTGTTAGCACAAGTATTGTTTAGTCGGTGGTTGGTCTTAAGTGTGTATAGCGCTTTGAAATTTAGCATTAAATAATGTATATTGATACAAGAATCTGGGATATGTCCCGTGACACTACACCACTGCAATAAAGTCGCACAGTCATATTAGGTATATAAGAGTGCAGCCGTGGCAAAAGTCCAGTAAGCTGATCAAAACTCGCCAACCTACCTTATTGAGAAACTGCTTTGTGTTCTTTTCTTTATTTTCAATACCCGCTCTTATTTTATGTTGGCCAATAGACGCAATCAGATAAGCCTCTTGGTCTAGAAGACCAGCTAGTGCTGCTTTTCGTTCAGGACCTGTCATTAATTCGTCAATTTTTGCCATTTCTTCTCTCTTCCATTCTTAAATGTAGACAAATAGGAGCTAGATTTAGCTTAAAATAGAGAAATGTCTCACAAAAATCAATATTTTATCATCAATTCAATCTGATTATCGTGAGCATTGGTGGTACAAGTGATTAGCGTGACAGGGTTAGAATTGCCTGTCTGTGGTCTTCTTTTGGGTGCTTTTACCATGGAGCAGATTTTAGCTAATTTCCTCTGTATTTAAGGGGTTTCTCATGACAATCTCTGGAATATCTGTGGCGCTTAACCCGGCCTAACTTATAGCAGCTATATAAAAACGACAGTGTTTCCCAAAACCTAAGTTTATATTTTCATCATTTGATCCAACATGAGGACGTGAGGTCATGAAAAGCAAACGTTCAAGTAAAATACTCTGTATGTCGTTAATAAAAAGATATATGATAAAATTGAAACCGTTTTATACGTTGCTACATTTAAGACAATAAACAGATTGCCATTTCCCTTTAATAACAAAACAAGTGGTCTTCAAACAACTAACATTTGCTGTTGGTGAGTTTATCATGAAAACAAAGTTGAAATTAAACTAACGTCGTTTTTATGCACCACTAAAATAATAAGGGGATTACCTCTGGCTGATCTGAACCGGGCAAAAGGCCTGGAACTAGACCTTCATTTATATCTTTGCTTTCAGTTTATGAAACTCGCTGAAACTTATATTATGTTTAGTAAAAAAATTATGTTTGTGATAAATTTGGGGACGAAGAAAAGTATATTTCAAGAGAAATTTAGCCGTTTTAATCAAGAAATGGGTTTTTATTTGACAATTGGTGCCAGGCCTTTTGTTTTCTGATGTAGAACTCTCCATATATTTGCACATTGTTGTATAACGCCGTATTACACCTGTAGTATAAATTTCCAGGTGACAATTGATTTTCCTGCACTCCGATTGGTCAAGATTCACTGTCTCTGAACCTATAGTCACAGGTCAGTAAGCCTTTTTATGTTATTAGTTATAATACTAAATTTGAAGTGAATTTTCATAAAATTGTGATTATTATTTGTAAACACCTGGAAAGTTATACTAAAACAATTAGTCTCTCGAACTCAGTGACTACAACCTACCCTATATTCACTTCGCCTTCGGCTCAGTGAATATAGAGTTGTAATTAGTAGCGTAGCCAGCCCGACAATTTAGTCATGCTATGCAAATATTTCCATGTTCAACAACCATAAGAACAATGAGTTTTTAAAGAAATGAATAATGATAATGATTTGAAATTTGCATAGCATGACTAACCTTGCAGGCTGGCTACGTCAGTGCTTGTAATCACCTTACAGGGTTGTAATCGACTAATTGTTAAATATACTAAATATAATTTCATTTGATTATGATCGTTTGGAGAATAAGCCAATTCATAGTATCGATTACGCATCTAACTGACAAGTTCAAATAGGATAAAATTTCCATTTTGCGTGTCAATAGCACTATTGAAGTAGTTCACCCCTGATGAAGACACTAGACAGGAGTGTCGAAACGTTAGGTCATGAATAGTAACTTTTAAGTTACATTCTATAAATCTTGAAATCAGGGTCGCGTTACAAATGTCAAACAAATTGGCGCGTTGAATTGCAGCAATAGTTTTTTAACCTTCAAAGCCGGTCGCATTTTACACAAATGTTCTGCAGAGGCTTCCCAAACTTTCTTCGAGCTTGGCTGTAATTTACAAATGTACTGCAGGTTTTCACGCAATTTTTTCGTTAAATTGAAAATGTTCTACAGAAACATTGTAAAAAAGAAAGGAACACGGTGTACAAATTTGGTTTGATATTTTGAACAATGTTGCCAAAGTATGTCTAGCACTGAGGGAGAGGGTGACGTCAAATAAAACAAAGAACTTTTGCATCTCTTCCCTCCCACTCATGTTGTCACTTACATGTAGTAAAAGATCATTGAAGGAAGTGCCCTTCAAAAGTGCAAGCCCTGATTTTGAGCACATCAATATTTCATATTTCCCAGTTTCACCCCATGATACTTCATGTAAGGCTGATCAAATGTTAACTAACATACATACACACGGTACGATACGGCTACGCTGTAGCGCAGATACAAAAACCAGTCGTTTACATACGTCACTGAAATAATTCATTTATGAAGTATGGGAACAATCAAAGTACGATTAGACAACAACAATGTCTGGTATAAATACATAAAATTTCACTTACTTTCTAATGCTGCGTACAATAAATCAAAATCAGCTTTGCTACTCGGATTCATTCTTCTCTCCCATTCCGACTTAATGTGTTTCTCTTTTTCAGCTCTCCGTCTCTCTTGACCCTGTCAATAAAGACAGTATTAGCTAATTAATTAATTAGAAAATAATTTTACATCATATAAAATATAAAGAAAATAAAAAAATAACATGCGCATTAGCAGACTTGCGTCGTTCTGAAAATAACTTTATTTCTAGGAAAAGTGTCTGGTTATAAATATTCAATACTTTAAACGAAGTTATTTTAAAACCATGTGAAGATGTTTGCACATATCCCAGATCCTCGGAACATGTGCAAACATATTCCAACGTAAAAGTCTGGTTAGGAAATAGACAGGTCATTCATTGTCGTACGAACATTAAAATCAATTATGTATAAATTTTGTTAACGACAAAGTCTGATGATTCGTAACTTTAGTTTAGAATCGGTACCTAAATATTATCTCGTTAAAGTAGATGTTATATGAGATCACACTTTCTTTGGGCAAACTCTGCTCAGATCCCATCACTATATTGTGGTCTTAACACAAGTTATTTGACGTCTCATCCGTGATTATTAGTCTTTCGTCCAGTACGAAGAGAGTGCAAAAAATCGAATTAAGTGATACACAAATCAATACACAAAAGTATTTCCAATATCTCAAAGTATTTTAATTAATTTCACAGCCAGACGATAGGGTTGTGATAACTAGATACCGTGATGTTTAAACACTGAACTTGATTAGTTCAAAAGTCAGATTGTCGGGTTAAGCCACTATTTTCATAGCTATATAAAAATATACTGTAAAAGCAAAATGCAATGCGTTGTGAATTTCGTCTTTGTTGCTGTTGTTGTTATTTTTCATACCATAGTTTTTGAAGACAATTTTACTATTATTAGTTGGTTATCCCATTTAATACCATTGCCACATTTTAGTATCTAGTGCTTTACTTTGAATAACGCCAGAACTCTTTGTTCAAGTAATGTTGCAGTACTGTTGGCGTCTTTAAGTATTTTACTCTGACCAACGCTTGACTATTTTACTTGTCAGTCTAGTGGAGAGTTGTGGTAGTTGAGAGGTTACAGACCCTTATAACAAATAAGGTTAGGTCGACCTTACTGCAACACAAACGAGAGCACAGTGCTATAGCATTGCTGCAACTTTAGCCTTTGTTTTTCAAACTAAAACTGGAAAACAGGTTCATTATTACACTATACAAACCTTTCTTTCCCATTCTACTCTGTTGTCCCTGTCCAAACGTAAATCGTTGACGTAACGTTTTGCTAACCACTTCCGCCAATGACACTGCAGTATTATGACCTTAAAATACAATATTAGATACTTTTTCACCTTATAAAATTTCTCTAAAGGTCATCTTTTGATACTTTTATCTTACTAACGTTGAACGATCGATGCTATAGATTAAAAAAATAGCATTCAAAGGGTTAAAAAGATAATATCAACTGGCTTTTGGCTGCTAAACACATCTTATACAAGATGATTCTACTTATTTATTAAGTGTAGCACACGGACAAAGAGATAACCAAAAAATTGCAAAAATATTTTCTTCTACCGAGTAGCAATTATAAGTAATGCACCTTCTTGTACAGTAGTCCGTAGTTTAAGGTACCACACTTACAGTATACAATAGCAGGCTATCTTAAATAAGGACAGATTTTCTGGCAAGTGCAGGTAACTATTGTGTAACTGATTAATATATACCATTTTTTTTAATATCTCTTCTTGTTGTCGATATTTTCAGTATTAAAATAAAATAAATGTAGCTGTGATGTCACTGACTGTCTACAGCAAATTTGAATATTGAGAAATGGTGTTTATCTTTGAGATTAATAAACGAAATCGCTTGAAACTTCGCATGTGGATACAGTAACACAACTAAATGTAACAATACTGTACAGGTTTATGTTCGCCAGGATAAACTGAGAGATTTTTAACTTCATGACTTATAAAACACAATTGTTTATTTTCTCCTTGGTAGCCTAGCGGTAACCTACTGTAGTGTATAAGCACTAGGTTACTACCAATAAGTGTATGAAAACTAAGATTTACAATGTCAATGCAAATCTCCTAAAGCAGTACGAACGTGAAAACAGTTACCACCGAAAAAAAAATTGCGTTTTGCAAATAATCCAGTTTAACATCTAATATTTTACCGTGACAAACATAACATCTGCACAGTGCTATTTCATTTTGTTGTTGTGTGTATACACATGCAAAGTCTCAAGCAACTTCATTTATTAATCATTTATTAATATCTCAAAGATATGCGCAATTTTCTAATATGTAAATTCGCTGTACACAACCAGTGACGTCACAGCTGATTTATTTAAATACTTAATATCTTAATAACGAAAAGAGATATGAAAGAATTTTTAATTAGTTAATTAATCATTTCACGAGATCTTTCAAATGAAACCTTAATCAGAATAACAAAAATTTCATGTCAAAGACACTTGAAACAGATACACTTGACCGATACACCCCCGTAGGAAAACCTGCACCTGCTAATAGATGAGTAGTAATGATTGGTTCTTATTTCCATGGTATCTTTCTTTATTTGATAATTAAAAGCAAAAATACAAATGCATGTGCATGTACAGTATTAATAAATAATTTTACAATTATATATTACTTATATTATATTTTATAATATTATTATTAAAAAATTATTAATTGATCTTACTTTCTCCAAGATATGTTTATGGTGTTCATCTGCAGTGACATATATTCCAGGTCTCATAATTTTATCTGTCAAATTCGACACATAACAACCTACTTTTGTCTAAACAAAATACAACTGTATTCATTGTGGTGGACATTACCCGAAATATTGGGGAAAGGCCGTGATGGGGTCTAATGTAAGACGAAGGTGGTCAATACGTGACAGTATTAACAAACGTGAAGTTTGAATGCTTTTGTGAATGATGGGACTTTATTTAAACCAAAAAAATCTAGATAAGAACCGTTATATAATGATATTAATTTTTTTATTATTGAGAGCATGCGGAATTCTCGCTTTCCTGCAATCTGATTGGTTACAGCAGCGGGCGAAATTTTACGATATTTTGACCGCGGTCCGGAATCCTCCTGAAAATTTAAAATGTTATGCACGACTATAACGCACGACCGTACGCTGGTGTTCATTAAAATGCTGTCACGTGGGGCAAATCGACCAATAAGGACGCAGCTTTACGAAAAGTGAACATTATTTACGAAATAATACTTACGAAAAGTGAAATTACTATAATATATCGACCTATTACTTTACTAATTGGATAATGAGATTTAATTGAGTTTAAAAGTTGTAATAACAGTCTGTATGGTCGGATCCAGCATTAGTGCACCTAGTTTGCATAAGAAAATAAGTTGGTTAAAATAAATTTTGATTGGCTAAGAAAATAAGTTGGTTAAAATAAATTTTGATTGGCTAAGAAAATAAGTTGGTTAAAATAAATTTTGATTGGCATCCATATGTACTCGTTTAACAAACAAGGAACAAGAAATTTTAAAATGCCGAACTCACCAATAGGTTGCTTTATTATAAAACAAGAACGCCATCTTCCACTTCAAAGTTCGTATTTTGATCTCACAGCCATAATGGTAACTAATTAGTTTCGTGACGTCAATATTAGCGCCGCCTGCAACATTTGTTTGCAGGCGGCGCTAAAACTTTATCACAAACATTGTTTGAGACTTCGAGTTTACGAATGTGACGATTTAGAAAAAAATTTTTGCCAAACCCTGCAACACACGCAACAAGGTGCAAATTTACTTCCTCGACTACAAACGTCACCAAGCTACTGTTAGTCATTGGTTTGGCTATGAGGGCAAAATATTGAAGGCAAAGATGACGTTTTTGTCTATTTAACAATTACACAACGAGTCCGAGTTGTCTATGAGCAGATAGTCAACGACGGCGCAGCACGATGGGCTGCTGGTATCCTGGTAAGCTACATTGTCTTACTAAACTATGTTTAATGGTAAACTGGTGGTACCGTGTTACATTGTGTTGCTATAGACTGTGCATGGTGGGCTGTTGGTATCCTGGTACATTGTCTTACTTATTCTCTTACTACTTGTAAACTGGTGGTACTGTGGTACATTGTATTAGTAAACTAGGCATGGTAGACTGGTATTGCGTAAACAAAAATGTTTAGTATATTATATTTAAATATCTTACCATTTGTGTGGATGTTGTATTGGCTGTCTGTTGAAACTGATTTTTCATGTTAACTGTTTGAGTGTCGCGATTAAAACGTTCAATCTAATAAATAAAACAATATTTAATACCTCCAATATTTCAAATATACCAAAATAACTTAAATTCGGCCGCATTTCGTACAATATGTCCACTTCCGTGATAGAAAAATTTTTTTTGTATAGCGCAATACACGTGGAAAACGTAAAGTATATTATTTACGTTCTTATATATTTAAATCATAAAGAATGAACAGCAGGAACAACAGCAGCACCTGTTTCATGGTCGCTTTCCCCGCTTATACAAAGGGTTGGTCATCAATGGTGCTAACAACAGTGACTCATGCAGAGGCGTCATGACCACTGGCCAAAACTCCGGGTTTTTTAAAATTTTGCTAAATTTTATAGTTTGTCGGAAAATATGAAGGCATTTCTTTGTGTTAAAGAGTTTGCACACCTGTTGAAAAAAGTTGTTGTTTGCTCCTTGTTCAAAAGTTACCACGATGCCCTTTTACAGTAGATTTCTAACGTTCGTTTACATCTTCTTTTGTCATTCAATGAAACCACAAACGCACTACAAGTCTCACAGCGTAAACTTGTCAGCAATTTTTATTGTCGAAAAAATAAAATGGGGAAGTCGTTGTATTATTGCTACTACTGTAACAATAAACAATAACAATACATATTGGATACTGTAAGTTATAATAACATAACAGAAAAAATTTACTTTGCAGAAAAGAAAAATGAAACGTTCTCTAATATATAGGGATATAAATCGGAATTCAAACATCTAATTATAAGCAATTTATTTGAAAAATATGTCGAAGTAATTAACTCTCTAAAGGATTGTAGCTATCATGTATTACAATGAAACACAGTTTTTTTAGGGAAGTGTTATTAACTCTATTGAAGTGTTACGGACAAAACCTGTAAGAATCACAGATAAAGCATGCACCTTCCCTGATCAATGAGGTATTTCTATAGTAATCTCAGGAGTAACCTAATGAAAAACGCGTTCAGAACGCGTTCAAAACGCTTTAAAACGCGTTCTGAGACGCGTTCCACAAATTTCTCCAAACGCGTTCGCTCTCGCAATTAACGCATCCTAGAATCGGAACATTATTAATAGTTTACTTCTGAGCAGTACTCTACTCGCAGTTTTTGGAGAAGATATACACTGTTTTCCGTTGATGAAATCATTTAATGCCATGCTTAGTTCGTTTAAAAATATCGATATTCAACATCGCATATCTTTAAATTAGAAATGTTTATCCTTAAATACTGTACACGAGAATAAATAGTTCATCGTATCTCTCGTTTTATTGCTGCTCATTTTTTGCGAGAAAATCGTTATAACAAATGTAACGCCAGGTCGAGGAATTGTTCTCTTGTTATATGTCACCAGTTAAAGGATATTCACGTGCCAATAAAGCAACGGGGGGGTAAGTAAGACAAAACGGCGTGTGTTTCGTTGTCAGGCAGTACATTTATTGACCAGAAGTGTACATGGCCGGAGTGGAACATCTCGTAAATTCAGAACGAGTGGAGAATGGTACCTTTAATTTAATCTACCTCTTTAAAAGCACTAGAAAACCTGCAACTATGCGCATGTTAGCATACACTGATACTGTTTTGATTAATAGGCTTATTTACGGCTGTTTCTGCAAATAAAAACTGCTCCATTTTAATTTTTACAGCGATGTTGCTTCATTAATTGCAATATGATTTAAATGATAGTTATAATACTATACTTACTCCTGAAGAAAGCCGTTTTTTGGCAACTGTTTGCATGGATGCATTGTGATACTCAATACCAGTCTGACGATGTCGAAAACCACCAAGAAAAGGTTTTTTAATTTTCTCCTGAATTACAGAAACCTTTACTTCGTTCACTAATCCTTCAAACTCTAAATGAAATTAATTAAATAGTCAAAATAGTATACTGAACTGCACTTACTGTAGTCAGATGCCACATCTATTTTATGAGAAAGGTGTTTTTTGGGGGGGGCTACCTTGTCTAAAACATGGTATATAGAGTCCACTGGGTAGGAGAGGGGAACTAAAACGTTATGGTTTTATTAATAAAAATATATAATAAATGTGAAAAAGTCCATTAACACTGCAAATAAACTTCAAACAAGAACCATGCATATATAACACATATACATGTACCTTTTTTACAAATAACTAGTGTCCAGATCAATTACAGTGTATTAATCAGAGAAATTAACAATACCATATTTCCTGGTGTATAAGTCGCACTGGTGTATGTATAAGTCGCACCCCCATTTTTTTATTAAAAATCATCATTTATGATATACAGTGCCTGTTGTGTAATTTGCACCAATAAAATTAAACAAACAAGGTAGAAAAATCAAGGAATAAAGCTTTCAAAATAATTTAATAG
>JAOBAZ010007792.1:1751-21240 GCA_026546875.1 Pteroeides caledonicum | reverse complement strand
AAATATGACCACAATAAACTTTTGAAAAGAATGCATAATTTCCTCATTATAACTAATACCACCCCCATAGAAACAACGTAATTTAAAGAAATTTCCTTAAAAAGTGAGAGCATAACTTCTACTATTTTAGTGGCTGCTTGATTGTCTGTGTACCACTTAACATAAGAACCGTTCAAAATTTTCTTAAAAGAAACTAAGGCGAAATTTATTGCTTCTAGTTTCGCCAGGTGGAACTTTTTGAACTCTCATTTTCTGTCCACATCCTGTGCCACACAAGTTCTTTGTTCATCGTTATCACCGACGCACAACCGGTGTTGCTTGCATCTGAGTACACAAAACAATTAGGTTGCTTAAAATTAAAGCATTTTCTTACATTTCGTTTGGTAAGATTGTTCTTCCAAAATCTTATTTCATGCTTGCAATATTGGTCTAATTCGTACTTCGAATGCCAATTAGGTGCACTAGCAACTGTCATCGAACAGTGTTTTGTCAGGATTCTGGCAATGTTTCCTACAAACGAAGCTAATTTGCGTGCTGAAATAACATCTCCTGCCTCATTTATATGGTTTATAGCGCACATGATCTTATCAAGTCTTCTTTGAACAATACTAACTCTACCGTCTTTAGAGTTCCATAGTATGCCTAACCATTCTATGGTTTGGGTAGGAGACCAAACTGATTTTTCGTTGCTGGGTATAAAACCTGCGGATAGAAGGTCATTTCTTATTTTTTGTGTTTGAATTTTGGCTTTTTGATATTGGTCTTCCGTCGCCCATCCATCATCCAAAAATATTGCTATTTTTATACCCTGGTGCCGCCAATGCTTTTCTATAGGTTTCAGTATTTTTGTAAAAATATAGGGGTAGTAGACAAGCCGATTGGTAGAACAGTGAACATGTAATACTTAGTAATTCCGTGCTTTTTGCCAAGAAAAACCCAAATAAGTCTGATACTTCTCCTGAATCACAATATGATGGTAGCCACTTTTTAAATCGAACGAAAACATAAAATTGTTTATTGAAAAATAGTTCAACGCCACTCTCCAATCCTCATATTTTACCGGCAGTTTTGTCAAGCACTTATTGACGTGTCTGAGGTGTAATATCAATCGTTTCTTGGCGTTGCCCTGTACTGAGACAGATAATGGATTAGCTACCCAAGGCTTCATGGTTGCCTGTATAACTCGTCCGGACTCTAATAACTCTGTTAAAGCCTCCTCAACAAATTCGTGATGTGTTATGGCTGATTTATTATTTTTTATTGATACCGATTCTGGCCATACTTCGAACGGAAGTTTATATCCGTCGCGAATACTACTCAATATGAATCTTGGTGCTGATATTTGTTCCCAGAATTTTATATGTTTCGTTAAATTACCCTTCACACCCAAGGGTCTACCCTCTTTGAATTCGAATTGATCTAAATTCTCTTTATCTACCTGTAGCATATCATGACTTATTGTTTCTTGGGATGAAACCTTCTCCTCTATTGTTAGATCCGGTTTGATAGGTGTAAACGTTTTCTGGCCAATACAATCTGCAGTCTTTGGCCCAATGACCTTGCTTGTTGCATTTGAAACATCTAGTTTGTTGTCCAAAAGTTTCTCCACGGCCTAATGTAAAGAGATTTCGAGAGACAATTTGTACAATTTTTCTGTGAGGGTCGGTTGGGTTGGGTAACAATCAATCGTCCAAATCTGACATTTTAAATTCTACTGCTATGAGATCACGAGTGAGAGTGGTGGGTGCTGTTCCGCCTTCGCTTTTTATACCTGTCCCGATTAATTAGTCATGCAATCTATTGTGCTGGACACAATAGCAATAATGCTCAAAGAGCGAACTGTCATCATGCCAAAGGAAAATATATTTCTTGTGCCCCGAGCCAATGTGCTGCAATTGAGCCGTAGTTTGTGGCCCGGTATTGTTTATGTCTTTGACTCGCGTTTTAGCTGACCATGCAAGTTTGTTAAGATGCTGTTCTACGTGAAAGACCACGTACTTAAATTGGAAAGAAATATTAAGTAAACTTAGCCACAGTATTCAAGTATTACTAAAACTAAACCAAGTAGGTGTGTTTGGATTACAAACTGAGCATTTCTGCTAGTAAATGCAACGTTTTAAACAATATGGGAATCTCTGTTGAAGTTTACTGATCCATAAAAGGGTCGATGGATTTGGAAAGCGAGACAAGCTTCAACTTCTACTTCTACGTCATCTTCATCTTCAACTTCAACTTCAACTTCAAGTTAAATTATGAAATGAGATTATTTTATCTTAGTATTTTTTACGATTATCGAGTATAATCTGTATGTCTGTTGGGTAGATCCTACCACATTTTAAATTGTTTCAAAGAGGTATAAAAATAATCATGAGTCATATAATCAAACTAATCATGTCAGCATACACATGCTCACACTGTGGGCTATTTTTATCTGGTGTGGCACTTTGAAATAACTTTATTATTTTTGATTTTTGTTGCAAGAATAACAATTCTTATAGGCGCGGACATTACACTATTATTTTTTTTTTAGCGAATGTCACAGATGGAAAACACGGCTTATTTTCCTTTATTGGTTGAGAAAGAGTAAGTATGTTCAGTTTTAAAGGGAAATGGCAATATACTTTTTTATCGTCCCAAATGAAAGAACTCGTAAAACTATTTAATAACTTACTTTACAGATTTGTTGCATCTCTCTTCGTTTTTGAGCTATTTCACTTCAAATCTGGTTGTTGATGACCGCCATCTTGAACCTTAATCAGTTTCGCTGTTGGTGACGTCACAACCAGGGAAACCGTAAAGAAACTCTTCCTGTGTGACTGTGTTAAGAGGACAATTTGTGTAACTGACTCCAGACAAACAACAAATAACAAAGCAGCAAACAATCATGTTTAAACCTCACAATGTAATACAGTCTTCAAAGTAAAAAATTTCGCGCGACCACGGTTGTGTCGTCACACACTCCCGTGAATATTCAAGATGGCGGACGTTATCCAATTTTACCAAATTTGAAGTGAAATATCTCGAAAACAAAGAAAGTTACAACAAATCTGTAAAGTAAGTTATTAAATAGTTTTAAGAGTTCTTTCGTTTGGGACGATAAAAATATGTTGCCATTTCCCTTTAACGTAATTTACTTAAAAGGTTTTTTTTTTCAAATACACAGTATGGAAATAGTATGAATAATGTTCCACAGTAATAATCTCGCTCCGAAATCCATACTATGGAAAATCAAAGTCCATATAATATACATAAAAAATCCACACTATATGTAAAGATATTATGTGATATCCTTATTAGGGTATACCCGTCGTCCCTTGCGGGTGAGGTTGCAATATATATATATCAGTATACAGCGGCCATCTTGATCAATAGCTTTTGGGGTTATAACTTATATTAATCCATTTAGATTTGATATATATTTAAGTAAACCATTTACAATATAAAAGTTTTGAGTATTAAATACATTACACTATATATTTGAAAAAAATTTCCAGTGTTATTCTGATTATTAGCTTGCGTTGTAGGCTTTTACCAATTGAAGGAAGAGCCTGTTGTCAGTCTTACTTCGTTGTTTGCGTCCGTTAGACGACGTCTATTCTTTGGGTCAAAATCATTATATAGACATGCTGCTCCATTGACATTGGAAAGATCATTCCAAATCAAGAGAGCGGCAAAACGAAATCTTTTCAGGTGGCTAGTATCAGTTTTGTGATATTTTAGTTGTGGAAATTTAAAATAAAAAATGAAACCCCAAGATATTTTAACAGGACGCTACAACAATATCTAAAATGCAAAAATGGAAAAAGCGCCGCCAAGGTTATACATAATGATTAGTAGGATAAAACCTTCTCTGACCAAATATTATAATTGTATTTCAAGTTTTCGGCTGCCAGACTGCAGCCTTCAACAGGAAAATGATAGAGCTGCTACGTATGCCATATGTGTGCTAGGGTATGTGTATATGAGTATATATATTTATTTCAAACAAAGGCGAATTACCCTTTGGGCGTATTTATTTGACAAACGAGTCCGGTGACCCTCAATTTTTTTCATCAAAAGTTTTTTCTACTAATTTGTGGTCAATAGAGGCATTTTTAAAAGCATCTACGAAACTAATTTTTTTTTCTATGCGTTAGAATACGATTTTGTTGAATTGAACAAAGTTGGTTCCGTTGAATGTTTAACAAATTGCTCTATTGACCACAAATTATGTATAAAATCGTTGGATAAACAAAACGTTGCGGATCGCCGAGCTCGTTTGTCAAAAAATATTCTCAAAAGGCAATTTTTGGCTAAACGTCAGCGTGGCTGTAGTATAACACGTGATAAACAACGTTAGTGAATTGTTTTGTATCACTACGATGTTTTATAACATTTTGGATATTGTTTTAGCATTCTGTTGAAAGTTTTTGTGATTTAATTTTTCTGTTTAAAGTTCCGCTACTAAAATATTGCAAAACTGCCACTAGCCAAGAGCAGAATATTTGCGGCATTCTTAATGTAAAGGATTCTGAAGACAATTTTAAAGTTGTGGTGTTTATTATTGCTCCATTACTAAGCCTAAAATGAGCTAGAAAGCTCAGTCCAGCTGCTGGACTTGATCATGTTTGCGGCAGGGTTTTGAAATGTGCCATTTAAAAATTTTGTTTTTCGCTGAGAAAGCATTGTCGAAGTTTTTCAGACAGGTTAAAGGATGATAGCGAAAAAGATTGCGAAATTTCCAAGAGATTTATTGTTATGTTCTTTAAAAAGACTATCATTCGTTCCCGTCCGAGAGCTTTTCCTTAATGTACAATATCAGCTGCGCAAGGTAAAGAGACATTGTTTACCTAAGGAACATAAAAAGCCGTAAATTTGAAATTTTGTTCCTCTGTAGTCCATGTGCCCCGGAGTTTCTGGAAATGAGAAGTCTTCCCGTTGTTATAAGAGAACGCGATGTTGAGTATCAGGTACATTTTCAAAGATATGTTTACTATTACATAGCTAGGCATATATATGCGTGTTACTTACTTTTGGTTTATGGTTAACTTATCCGATTATGTGTTATGCTTATATAAATGTAGTGCAGTGAAGAGAGGTTCTTGCACGGCTGAATGAGTGGATTTATATGTTACGTCATCACTAATTTATTAACGTTAGAAATGACAGTCCCAATTTTAATCAATCAATTGAACTATTGATCTGTCAGTCAGTCAGCCAATTGTTTTAGTATAAATTTCCAGATTATCACCGGAATTTGTGTCCTGGAGCTGTATCTAAGGCGGGTAGAAAAATTACAATGTAAAATCTATATGCTACAAAGGAAATTCTTTCAGTATACATGACTAGATAAACAATATCCGATTAAATGGTTTACGCTTTTGGAAGGACAATTTTAATTTAATTAGTTGTAAACAAAGGTTTTCGGAAAATAAAAGGCATAGAGAATGTAGCCATCATAAAGATAACGCTGTTGAATTAAGTACCGTATTGATATAGGTACGAAAATGAATATCAAGTGAGAAAATTGAAATGTTCACCATGTAAGGGAGATAAACAAGTACATACAGTCTGACTGTACTTAAAAAACCAGGATTATCAATTTTCTTGTTTTTCTGCTTTGTTGAGATAAAATCTAAAGGAAGACTTAGTTATTGCTATAAATTTAAACAATGTACTTCAAAACCACTGGGCAGCCCATTTCGTGACGTCATCAAATATAGCACTTATCTGAAGTTACTTCTTTAAAAGATAAGACGGTGCTCTTGAGATATATCATCAAAAAAACGATAGCTTCTGTTACATTTCTATGCGAAAAAAGCGTTTCGAAATTTTTAGAATAACGTTATGTATGTCATGCACGGTTTTAAAAAGCAACGAACGCGAAACAAGGGGCATGGGACGAGTGCGTTGCTCGAGTAAAAACACTTTAAGATTTGTATGAAAAATTTTTTAACTGCAGTATGCTTACGGTGATCCACTAAAAAATATGTAACCCGACACAACCGACCATATGATGAAAAACAACGCAAGGCAAACTCGTTCGCTTGTGACGCTATCCTGATAAAACCAACGGGGAGTAATGCGAGCAAACATAGAAAAATCGGGTTCAAAACCTGGAAACTAATATATATAAATAAAAATTTACATAATGCCTTAATATATGCACCAAGTATTTGTACAGTACACAAATCCGACAAGTTTATAGTACAAACTACAGTTCTATGGAAGTCCTGTATGTTACAAATGACATTTATCTTAATTACATGTCCTTCGAAAAAGTATGTTTAGAAATCTCTCAAATTTGAGAGATTTGTAAACATAGTTCCCGTTAAGAATACGGTACACATTTGGGCATCGTATAAATTAAACTAAAACACGTAGGCTTTTAGTAATCGTCAGTGTGACTATTAAGTAACCGCGCGCTAAATACAACCAAATATACAACAAAACTCCGACTGTTGACTATTTTGCTATTAGCGAAGCAACTTATCAAGCCAAGAATTATAACCCCCGTGAAAATGTGAGTAAAAATTACTTAAATGTGCAGTATGAACTTCGAGTACAAAACGAAATGTATGGTACATTTTTGCCCACTGTAAAATATATGCCATTATCCGTTATCCAAATCTGCGCATTACACTATTAGGTATCCCACAGTATGTTTGGATTGTCAACACAAAGTTAATTTATATAGGTCGTGTGTGACGTTTATATACGTCTAGTTTCGCTGGATGAGCTATCCGAATGCAACACATAATATAAATAAAACTAATATCTATGCTCTTCCAATGCAGTAGTATCCTCCAAAAATTGATT
This sequence comes from Pteroeides caledonicum, assembly GCA_026546875.1. Taxonomy (NCBI): domain Eukaryota; kingdom Metazoa; phylum Cnidaria; class Anthozoa; order Scleralcyonacea; family Pennatulidae; genus Pteroeides; species Pteroeides caledonicum. The sequence continues at coordinate 14,442 of JAOBAZ010007792.1, read as the reverse complement.
TGGGAACGGTTAAGTGTGCTGCCGTTTTTGCTGTTATGTTACTGTAAAATCATGTATGGTATTAACTATGATTTATTATGTATTATATATTATATATTATTTGGCATACTATATAATTACCGAAGTCATTTTTTTAAGTTCGAAAAATGGCAATATGTTAACTTGAGGGAATTGTGATGGTAATGCTTAAATCAAATAGATTAGCTGTGAGGATTATATTGGACCAATTGCCTTGAAGAATCAACAGAATGGTTTAGCTGCAAGGAACAATACAGTACTTCATGTGAGCTCCAATAAAAAACGTAGGAGAAACGGATCTGGAAAAGTGTTCAATAATTATCTTCCGTGTGTATTTGAGAGATTAAAAACTCGTTACTACGCAAGGTCAAACAGAAAAAAAATCGAGCCGCAAAAGTATTGAAGTACAATTCTTACCTTGTTATTCTGTACTTGAACATCACTTGAGTGCAAATCCTACAATATATTTAGTACAAAAAATTTAGCTTGGCTAACAAACATATTCGACCGCCCGATGATGACATACCCGTTGTCCCATGGATGGACGTCGTTCGTGTTCAAGTCTTAACAAATTCGGCTTAAATTTCATTCTCTCGCCTTTTAAATTTCTTCAATATAAAACTGTCTCGCGAAAAGCTTTGAAATCATCACGGAGTGAAAAGTTCAAAAACACGTGGATACCTACGTAACCAATCACAAGTGTGACACATTTATTAGGAAAGATTACGAAAAAACACTTAAACATTGCCTTATTTCACAAGGTTCTTTCTTCTCCAATATCATCATATACTTTTGCATTCTCAATACCATCGAATACCATTCGTGGTGATTCTATCCTTAATTTCATTGCCACCTTAAAGCCATACACTATCCTATAAAATATGCTGATCTGCCGGTTTCACTAACATCTTTTACCGGAGATATGTTACGCCCGGATTTGCTGGCAATGGTTTTAAACAAATCTATGTATATACTCAAACTAACTGTTGAATTTGAACCAAATCTTCAAATGAATGTAACATGTAAAAGACAAAAGCATCAAGAAGCTTTTAAAGAGTAGACAGAAATTAAAAAATGTATTTTATTAACTCAGTATCGGCTCTTGGGAGCATATATCCGTCGGTTTATTCAAATGTCGAAAGACCTGGATTTTGATGAACGATGTAGAAAGTATACTTACAAAAGAATAAACACTTGTATTTAAAACCTCTTACTATAAATTTTGTAAATGTAACAAGCTTGCGTCAAATTAAGTAGAAATTGGTAAACTACCTTTAAAAGAAAGGTTTATCATACTAGTATATGCGCAACCTTGTTCCCAGGCTCTAATATTTCGTCCTAACGCTCAAGCGGAATAGACCCTGGCCGTTGTGGTCACGTGATTACTTGACAATTATAAATTGTTGGGAAAATATTGTTGTATTGCGAGCAAAATACTTGTTACCAAATTATAGATTTTAAACCCAAGCAAGTCTTTTGCTTGGAGAGTGTATTTTTGAATCGTGACACGCTAGCTATTTTGCCAACTGTACTGGGGCGTCGAAATGCTACACGGAACTCAAGTTATAATGTCCGGTCGTCTGGGTTGCTTCACCTCTGAACTCCTTAAACGACCAAATATCGATTCTAAACAAATCGGGAATATCTTCGACAATTTTAAGGGTAGATTACACAAAAAGTGAGGATTTGCCAACCGCTAGTGGCATCTCAGAAAGTCACAGTGAAGACGAACTCGAGCTAGAAACTGATGCCGATGTTAAAATGTAACTTACGTTGAACATATGGCAAACATATCGGTACTACATGTATCATTTTTGATTGTTTATACTAATCAGTCTTCTTATACCATTGTTTGGTTACCGTTGGCGGGCAAGTAACCAGAACAGTCCTTTTCACTTTGTCTCCTCGAACTTGTGTTTTGTGCTGGGGATTTTCGGTAAAGACCCTCAAACAGCTTTTAAATAAGAACTACAAATTTCAGATATTTTACTTTAAAAGTATCCTTTACGGCTTTAGCGAACGGCGAAGTCTTTTCGCGCCTTGTGCATGGCCGGCAAATCAAGTTTGGAAACCTTTCTCCCTGGAAATCACCTTGCCATAAACTAGAGCTGTTCAGCAAAACGTACTGAAGTAAAGCTAAGTTAGGTTTGAATATTAGCTTTCTTTGGCGTTGCCATTAGTGTCGATCGCAAGATCGTAGGAGAAAAAGAACAAAACATTTTGCAAGCTGGTCAGTTTTAGCGCCTAATTTAATCTTCCACGCCGCAGTTGGAACGCACCCAAAATCAACCGCAAAGACATATGTACAAATGTCAATACGTACTCACCCCTCCCTTGTCAAAAATTATTTGGCTGCCCAAATTTTGGGCTGTCACGTAACCACAACGAACCAGGGTCTATTCCGCTTGGGCGTTAGCGCGGAATATTAGACCCTGGGTACGAGGTTGGTATATGCGTCCTACGCAGGCAACTTTTTGGCTTTGAAAGCAGCAAAATAGGCATTTTTTGGACAATTTCGATGTTTAGGCCGAGTATTACGGGAGGCTGGGAACGAAAAGTGGGAGTGGCGCTGGCAATTTAACTAATACGATTGACTAGAGTTGCCTGCGAAAGATCGACATATTGGACGTTGCACTCTTTTTGGACGCATCGCTGGACCCGGGGTAGGGTGGGGATATATTTGTCATAGTGAAAATATTTGTGAACAGTTGGCTTCGAAGAAACACCGCGCGTAACATTGCCAGCATATAACTTTAATTCAGTGACTTTCTACCACCAATTCCTTCTTAATCATTTTTACCTTTTACTGCTATTGTTTCGCGTTGCAAACGTGAAACAATAGCAGTATTTGTTTAATTGCCAGCGGCACTCCCACTTTTCGTTTCCAACCTCTCGATGTTGTAATACTCGGCCAAAACATTGCTTCAAAACCAAAGAATTGCCCGCGGAGGAGTCTGGTATATGAGGAACAATAGCGTCATCTCTCATTTCTAACGTGGTAAATTAGAAGTGATGACGTAACGCGTAAAGCATGCATGTTTCAGAAGTCCCTACCTTATACGACTTATAAAGTTTTCTGTAATTTATTTAGTTTAGAAGAATCGTGGTTTTTCAGAGATTATTAGATGTAAGTATTTTTTCATTTAAAAGAAATCTCACCAATTACCTGATGTTTACATCAATAGTGAGGGTTAGTGATTTTATGTAGTGAACAGTATCTTACCTGCTTTGAGCAAAGTATCATAATTTATTAGTGGCGAGCAGATCAATTATCAAATAATTTATCTGCGAGTGACTGATAAATCACAATGTTTTACTGTTTACTTCTTCGTGTTGTCAGCATCGTTTTGGTCGAGAAAGCAGGTCAAACCTTTCGACAGCATTGCAAAATAAGCCATGTTTACTAAATTGTCTAAAAACCTCTATATTTTGCAGCTAAGCACTTTTATGAAAAGTGTGCATGCCCAACAAACTGTGCCGGTTTTTTGTAGCTGACGTATTGTTTGCAGTAGTTACCTGTGGGTAAATTGGCGAATAACAATTGAGAGTATAACTAAGTAAATGGTAAATTAATATACATTAAACTGTTAAATAATTGATAGGATGGTATTGAGTTTCTTGTGTAACAATGGTGTTTGAATTGTCTCAAGTGTATAACTACTGTATACATATATTATAGGTCGCGTGTGTGTAGACCACACATTTAGTCCTGCGGGTCTTTGTGGTGACAGAAAGTTATTAAAATATGTAAAATGATCGACGCAGCTAAGCCACTGCTTTTATCAATTTCTGGAACAAACTTCTTATCACGTGCACCGATGGCGGATGATAATGTTATGACGTAGTCATTTTAATAGGATCTTTCACTCTAAAAACAAATATCAACTAAATACATCTAAGTGAAATAAAAATCTATGTTCATTAATTTTATCTTATCTCTGTCCTTCATTTGCTTTATTTACTTTCAAAGTTGACCCTCTGAACCCATGGAGGCTGCCATCTTGATTTTTCATGACGTAACACGGTTGCTTGAGGTATTCGTGCACTTGTGTTCACTCATTAATTGTACCATTTTCATCATTCAGGATTTTCTGATCAATTACCGATCAATGGTGCGAAGTGCTATGGTCATATTCTATCACTATGAGAAATAAACTGGCGGTTATCAGTACGGTAAATTACAAATCAAGAATACGGTTAAGACAATTTTAATGCACATAGATGTTTATTCAACTCCATTTTGATATATTTAATTGATATTTATTTTCAGAGTGAAGAATTCCATAAATAATGAAAGTTTTTAATTTTGAAATTCATCGTAATATTAATAATAGCTCAAATTAAAATATTGGAGACCGCTCTATACTATACATAAAATGTCAGACATTGAAATTTCGACCGCTGACTCATTTGACTACTTCATAAAACATCGGGAAGGTACAGTTTTTGAATATTCCCCCAAATGTCTACCAAATGTTTCCCTGTGATTATTTTTACAAGGGAGTCCGCTTTTTTTGGTATTATTTTTGTAAGACAGTATATGAGTATTCCATCAATAATTACTTAAGGTATAATATTGTTGAATAGAACAAGTTTGCAAACTGCAACCTAATTTGTGTTCAATTGATCTTTTGTCAAACAGTTTTACGATTTTTCCTTTGAAAATAGTAACAAAAACCAGAACACAGGGTTGTTTAAGAATATAAAGAAATTCGTTTGAAAGCATCGTTCCTTCTAAGTTTGTTTGTTAATTAAAACTGCGTTTATATAATTTTGTTTACAAAGTTGTTAAAACGTGCTATCAAATAGTCTGTCAGGCCTAGCTTTTTAATAATGGTTCAGTGAACAACTGTTCTATATCTTTTAAAGCGCATTTTTTAATACTGTTTTTAATTAAACATGCAGGTGCAAAACATTGCAGTATTCTGAGGTAGTATAATTCACTAATAAAACACTGTGTGTAACACCGATAAAGAAACCGTATTGAACGTTTCTTTAGAGCAATGTAGACATTGAAACCGATATTAATGCATGGAAATTACAAATTTATTCTATCGCTCAATATTGCTCTGCCGAAACGGAGAGTTTTAATCAAGAGCTATGTCATTTAAATAGATTATTAAAACAAGAGCTACTGTTTACAAATCCTAAAGTTTGATTTACCAAGTTCATTGATCGCTGTAATAGTTATGGATAAGACATTTAACCAGTATTTTTTGTCTTGTGAAGTGACTTTATAACTTTACCCAACATGACCACAATTTATCTAATTTTTTTTCTTAAGTGCGTCTCTTGCAATACAGCGCTTTAAATGTTTTCCTGTATTTCGGTAAGCGCCAAAGGTATATGAAAGGATTAATAGCAAAATTGCTGATTAGCAAGACAACAAGATGCCTTCTCAGCGTTGCACCAGTCTTGTTGGAGAAAAACTTATCACTTGGGTTTATAAATGTTTGATACACCAAAACACAGAGAACAGGCAGTTGTGTAATAGTTGCGATAAAACAAACAATGGTTATCGTACGAACAAATTGTTTCTCGGTCTCCATGCGAACAATAATAGACCTTGAATACACTTGGTTTTGTTGTCCGTCAACGGCTATTATTTTCTTTCGTTGATTCTTCAGTGAAATGTACGTACCTACGTACAAAATATGAGAACTAAAAAAGAATAAAATTACATAGAGAAAGGAAACCAAATCTAACTTAAACGTTTCTATTGGTGAAACGAAAACAGTGATCAAGACTTCGAAAATGAAATGCAGTGCCCACGAAACACAAACGCAGTACCAACAGATGTGACTAGTAAGTTGCGTTCGGTGCCAGAGCGGGAATGCAACAGAGCAAAAGCGTTCAATTGCCAAGCTGAAAAACAATGGAGCAGACATAAACGTAGTCATCAACCAAACTTTTGAGAGAATCGTTGGATATCTCTGTTCAAATATTGATGTCATACCATAGCGTTGTATCCACATTTCTGTTGATCCTTTGATTACCGTTAAAATGGACACTAAAGTGTCGAGGAGAGCAATACTTAAAATGAACCATGCTGAGGGTACTCTAAAACAATGTAACGGATCTTTTGCATGAGAGAATATTAAAAGCAGGTTGACCGTAATACCTATAAAACCAATTGTTAGGTACAATGACGAAGTAATAGTGCATTTAAAGCAGCCGTCAACCGGAGTGGCGCTATAAGAAGAATTGTTCGTTGAAATCATGGTGGTGCTCATTTATGAGAATATGTATGCTCAACAGAACTGTTTAATAGCGAATTTCTTCTTTGATGCTTTGTTAGCTTTTTTACCTTTACTCTTTAATGTTGTTATTATTTATTTCAAAGCAAAGTCCTTTGTGTTTTTTATATGTCGTGAGTTCATTAATTATTTACAAGTAGATATAAGTTCGTTTCTTATATCGAATTTAATTTGGGTTTGACAAATACTAATACATTTTTCATTGTCGTATGTGATCAATAACAATGCCCTGCGGGCGATGCGGGATAGAGCTATATCGTGTGGGGTTTTTAAAACATTTTTTATAAAGAACTAACGTTAATTGCAACACTGTTGCTGCAAGCCTGTGTTTTTCCTACAGCAACGCCGACAATCTTAGGGCGAATTGTATATGAAAAACTTCGAACTTTACGTGAACTTACTTTAATAGTCAATATGCTCAACCAAGCGAGACTCTAGTTTGCCAATCCGGCACTACTTTCATTTTCTTGTGGCAAGGATTTACCCTTCCAGAAGAGCCAGGACCCACTCGGCAATCTTTGTCACTTGGACATGTTTCTGACAAGACAGCGATATAAATATTATAGACTGCCAGATCCTTTACAACAATAGAAGTTTTATGTACAGGAATCTCACTGTCAGAACGATCCGGCAGTTGTTGTAAAAATACGAAATCTATATATTTTGTGTTCCGACTCTGTGAATCAGAAGAATACATTGATAGTTCTATAGTTGATATTTGGTGTACTTAAAAACCCGATAGTGTCAAAAAATATAAAACAAATTCCAAAGAATACACTTTTTCTTGTCTGTCAACTTGAATTTTATGTTTATGACGTGAGTTTTTTTCGGAATTTTTTTTAAGTGATGTGTTTTAATGTAGTTGAACTTTTAAGACCGATATTTGAACAGGTCTTTTCGGCTTTCATTCACCCTGTATATTAACTATTTTTCTACCAATCCAAGTAGTTAATTTTTTATTGTATTCCTTGGTTCGAGTAGTTTCACAAAATATATAGATTTCCTTTCTTTACATTAATACTTTGTGAGATACAGGTTTCCAACCATCAACACTGGACAAATAGAAATTTTTAGGTGAATTGAAACCAATATCTACAAATCGGTAGCTACCCGCTTCCCGTGTTTTATTGTCACGGAGTTTAAGCTCAAAGACAGCGGGGCATTTTTGGCTTGGGAGGGCTAACAGTTATACGCCCTTTCGACACATTTTCGACTTATAATTATTATGCATTATACGTATGCATCTATCTGGCGTCTTAAAGTGCCTATGAGACGAAAATTATTATTGTCTTATCTGAACGAGCTCGTAAAACTATAGAGTAAGTTATTTTCTAGTTTTTCGTTTACTTGTTTGTTGTTGAGATATTTCAGTTTGTTTACCAAGTGCATGCTAATTACGTTACACATTTATGCACAATGAGCTACACAGAAAACCTAACATCTCGGTAACTGGCAACTAGAACATTTTCAAAAATACTATTTGTTTTACTGGCATACCAGTATATCAGCACACAGATTCTCAGGAGATTTACTTCAGTGACAATGGAGATATCTAACATTTTGTTACAACTCATTATGCAGTGTGACGTAATTAGCCTGCACTTCACGTCGTAAACAAACTGAAATATCTCAACAACAAAGCAAGTAAACGAAAAACTAGAAAATAACTTACCCTATAGTTTTACGAGCTCTTTCAGATAAGACAATAATAATTTTCGTGTCATAGGCACTTCAAGGGTAATGTGCATGTTCTATTTTCTAAAATACAGTTGTAATCATGCAACTAAAGCAAAACGTTCATCTGTTATAGAAGGCTAATTCAGAAACCTCTTGCTGCAATTCTAAAATTTTACACCTTATATTTTTCAATATACATTTGTAATCTGCAATAAACACAAACTACTCTTGTTTTAGAAGGTTAATTCTAAAATAAAATAAAATAAACTGGTATTAGTAATGATTGGACGTAAGTAAGGATAAGAATATGTCGATACAACGATATATGCAGTAACGATTGCAACAAGAATTAAGAACAACGCCGTTGTTACGACCCGAATCCATACAACAAACCTGTAGAATCCATGGGCTAGACAAAAGCTGTTATGTAAATTGACCACCATGTTTGTTTATACAGATGATCAAACATTCAGTCCGCAAAATATTAAGAAATGCTATAACTCCCCTAGCCCCTCCCAGCTCCGTGGTCGTTGAGTCTTCGAAGCTGAGCTGCATGGTTGCACTGGATTCCCACTTAAGCAGTAGCAGCGTCAACGTGATACGCAAAAAACGCACACATCATGCCTGTGCAGTTTTAATATTGTAGCATAAATCTTGGTTTTAGGGTTACCCGTACACAAGAGACAAAATTATAAAAGAAGCTCGGATAGACATCCCTCCGTTGTTACGTGCTAAAGTATGGGCAGCGTTACTGGACGTTAACGTAAGTCCAGTACGTTTTATCTTTCATAGGCAATGTCGACAACATTCAACTACTTTTATGTGACTAACTTTTGTTTTTTTTTTAATGTTTTCTTATGCCAAAAGGGTGACGTGACATTGAAATACGACAGCATTGATAAAGAATCTGTCACTCCAACGGATAGACAGGTATGTTCCTTTCATGTAATTGACATGAACACAGACACCGGCATTGGCATAGACACAGAGATACGCATGCAGATTTACATGTACATGCTCTTGCACGTGCACATGCCCGTACACATACACCTACACGTACACATACACATACACATAGGTATGGATCTGGAACTTGGCATGAATAATTAGTACAGTCGCTTGTGGAAACATACTTACCAGAGCGGACATTGTTGGGCACTCCCTTTGAAAGTCTTTAGCAAGATAATGATTTTAGACGGGGTGCCTAAAAATAAGACCACAGGGAGGCATTAGCTAGGTCTTTAGTAGGAGTATTAAATCTATACTGCGCGTGTTTTATATAAATGCTGCTGATTGCGCTTGTTAATAATGGTTGGTCGATTTGGATCAATGTTCAAATAATTACAATGACAATCTATTTGATTAGCATTGTTTAGTTTCAGTAAAATCAGTACCAGAGCCCCGGAAGATGAGATTTTTTGTAACTCTTTCAGAGGTAAAAAAATCTGAGGGGCAGCATGGCCTTCGGATGTGTGTTAGCCGCTCTGATGTTATTAAGTAATTTTATTTGGATAAACGAATTTGTATGCAACGTGACATTAAAGTCTCTGAACGACGTTTGCTGTATTATAAAGTAAAACCTTCGTTGGTGGATGTTCAACCAGACGGTAATGGATTAAGTTGGTGTATGACAAGAGATCGGTTGCTTCGACGCCATTTTGGTCCTTGTGTGAACCTTAACTTTCATAATCGTGGTTTTGCTCTACAGCTTTCTCTTCTTTTGATGTCTGGCGATATTGCGGTAAACCCGGGACCGAATTCTATTTTAAATGAAAGTCTGAGTCAGCATGGCGAGCCCAGGAGTGTGTTCAATGGTCAAGGTTTGAATGTCGACGATGAAGATGAAGACATACTTTCTTCGTATTATGAATTGGGTCTGGGAGATCGTGGTTTAAGAATGGGACAATGCAATATAGATTATTTAACTATGAGTAAGTTAGATGATTCTGGCAAACCTCAAACTGATGTTTGTTTTTGAACGAGATATTCCCAACCACTAATGAATCAGATTCATTGTATGAGGTTTTGGGTTTTCCAGTCTATCGGAGGGATAGGAAAGTTAAGTCTGGAGGAGGTATAATTGGTTTCGTAAATAGTAATCTAACGGTAAAAAGAAGAACTGATTTAGAAGATGCTGATATTGAGGCTTTGTGGCTAGAAATTTGCCCTTTTAAGTCGAAACGTTCTCTTATTGTCGGTAGTGTATATCGTCCTCCGTCTTACTTGAAAGACCAAGATATAGCCCTCGAAGAAAATATAGAAAGAGTCCATTTATTAAACAAGGAAACAATTATTTTGACGGATATTAACATTGATTACATGAATCGGCGTGATTATGACAAACATAGACTTGTAAAAGGACTGAAAAGTATGCACTTCAAGCAACTAGTTATCTTCATTACTCGTCCCGTTAGCAAGACCTGTTTGGACCATATTTATTCGAATCAACCTCAACGAATTAGTAATGTCACTTGCCACAACATAGGACTTTCCGATCATTTACCTATATTCGCTGTAAGAAAATATGTGCATGATCAATTTAACTGTCAAATGAAAAGGGCAAGTATTAAATATCGGGATATGAAACGATTCAATCAGGAACAGTTTATCGAAGCCCTTAAGCATGCCCCTTGGGATACTATTTTCGTATTTGATGAATTAGATGATATCTTAAACGGCTGGGAACAAATTTTTAATGTTGTGCTTGATTCTCATTGTCCATGGCGTGAAAAGCGCATTAAGAAATCTCTGCAAGCACCATGGATCACAAAGTCTGTACTTTACCAGATTCGTTTGAGAGATAAACTGCTAAAAATTGCAAGACGTTCAAATTCAATAGATGATTGGAAAAATTATAGCAATGCCGTAACAAAGCTTCTAGTGTTATACGAACAGCCAAGCGTGACTATTATCACTCTGTTTTTGAAGAGAATAAGAATAATCCCAAGACAATTTGGAAAACAATCAAGTCATTAACTGGGACATGCAAGAAAGTTAGTGAAGTAAAAAATGTCGATGGTATTTTGGTCAGTGATCCTACTGAGATGGCAAAACACTTTAACTTGCATTTCTTCACCATTGCGAATAAATTAAGAAATGTGTTACCCAATATCGCTCCTGACTTTTCCAAACTACGGAACTTTGTCAATTCCAAAAAAAGTCCCGATGTATTTTTTTACTATCCCTGCCATAACAAATGTACGGGTGTTAAATGCTTTGAATGCTATCAATCAACATAAAACAGCAGGTATTAATAAATTGAGTTCTCAATTGTTAAAGATTGCTGCCCCTGAAATTGCGTCAAGTATTTCCTGATTAATAAATTATTCAATTTCTACCGGGACTTTCCCTCAACGATGGAAGACTGCCAAAGTCACGCCATTATTTAAGAACGGCGATTCATGTAATATTTCAAATTATCGTCCGCTACATGTCACGTCCGATGTTGATCTTTATGCTGACGATACGACGGTTACTGCGTCAGCTGACGTCAAGGAGATTGCACAGCTGAATACAACTTAGGCAATTCTGTTAAAGAAATTTAGGGCCAATACAAATAAACTCCCCATGAATGAAGAAAAGAAAAGTAATGTTAATAACTGGGAATAGACTGGCTTCTATGGTTCGCGATGAACTTAGTATCGCGATAGACGGAGATAAGATCCTAAAGAATACCAACAGTGCCACATTGTTAGGGTTGGATGTTGATAGTAAATTATCTTTTAAGGATCATATTGGTAAGATGTGTAAGAAACTTTCTAAGCGTATAGGTGTTCTTAGGAAGGTAAGAAATTACATTCCATTGAAGCAGAGGATCCTCTACTATAACGCAATTATTCATCCAATACTTAATTACGCCAACGTAATATGGTCAACCTGTAACAAATACCTATTAAATAGATTACTTAAGCTACAAAAACGTGCGGCAAGAGTACTTCTATTAGCTGAACTTCGGGCATCTTCAGTTGCACTCTTCAAGTTTCTTGGTTGGATACCTTTCTATGAGGAGAGTAAGATCAATAAGTGTGCAATTATGCACAAACGAGTTCATGGTGGTCTGCCAAGTTATTTAGAAGACTATATCGTCGTAAACAATCAAAGGCATAATCGGAATACTAGATATTCGAACAGAAACATTTTTTGCCCTAGGTATAAACGAGAATCTGATGAAGGGAGATCCTTTATGGTCACTGGGACAAAATTGTGGAACGCTCCACCTTCGGATATGAGGAATAATGTTTCTTTGCAAGTTTTTAAAAACGAAATGAGAATTAGTATTCTTGAGCTTCAAAAAACTCTAAATCATTTTACTGTGTAATTTTTTACTCTGTATTTTTATGTGCTTTTGTAACTTTGGTTTTTCTTTTTTATTGTTCACTTTATTCTAATGATTTTGTATTTTTAGCAAATTTTTAGGGCCACAAGTTTATTAGCCTTGTAGCTATTTCGTGTTAACCCTCGTTAAATAAAGATTCTATCTATCTATCTATCTACATCTGTTAGCTTCACAAAGCTTACTGACACGTTGGATTTCTTCGTCACGTTTGTCACGATTTCACTCATTTTTTAACGCTAACCGACTGAACCATGTGCAACTGGGGTAAATGTCAATATAAACATATACATCAATATTAATACTACATCAATACTAAATATGGACGTTGAGCCTTCCCATGATCTACAGATGAATAAGGTAAGAATAAGTACTGAGTGTATATACTCTTAGACCCAACCGGGAC
>JAOBAZ010007681.1:0-13534 GCA_026546875.1 Pteroeides caledonicum | reverse complement strand
TAGCATCAGTTAGCCAACTGTCCACGAAAACTTGGCCGTGTTTTCGACGCTTTTTCATCGGTTCACCGGAGCTAGGTTTGCTTGGAGCTGCGTGACCGTCGCTGTTTTCTTGTTGCTCCTCTTCGCTATCCGATAAATTAAGCATGATAAAAGTTTTCAACCGAACGTTTGCAGTATTGAAAGTGTTTTCAACTGTTCAGTGTTTTGCCTAATTGAAAAAGGCAAAAAAGGCGGGAAACTGAAAAAGGAAAGTGGGCGCACCTTAAAGCCCGGACTGTCTACAATGCCCCCTCTAGTATTTATTTATGATCTCTATGGTTTATAAGTAAGGTGAATAAGAAGGAATCATACAATTTACATTCAGTTTAGTTTTTTTTTTTTAATTTAAATCAAACTAACAGCGGCAAAATAAAATTCCTTCCCATTTCCTTTCCCAAGTCTAAAATTCCTTCCAAATTCCTTCCCGATACGATTTCCTTCCAAATTTCCTCCTAAGCAGCCAAATTTCCTTTTGGAAGGAAAAATCCTTCCAAGTGGAAACACTGATCAGAATTGCAAACCCTGCTATTTACATTCATTTCTAGACCCGTTTCGCCCTTCTGGGCATTATCAATGTAGGGCGATGACTGCATTTTGAGTCACCTCTGACGCTATAAAAATTGTGGGACATCGAAATCATGCCAGAGTGCTCAAAGTGCTAAATATATATTCGTTCACTCGCTGTTTATTCAGTACAAATCCTGCATTTTGATTGTAATTCGTGATAGACAACGGTCGGCGAAAACCAACATTTATATATTAAGAAAAACTGTATTTTTTTCTAGCGTGCATGGAACTGTGCGTATACTAAAACAATTAGACAACTCGTCCTTGTTGTCTATGACAGTATGAGGGATATATTCAACTCAGACTGCACCCTTGTTGACTATCTGTTCATAGACAACTCGTACCCGTTGCTTAATTTTTAAAGATATATATTTATTATATGGATAAGGGTCTTTTTTTGGAAACTAAAACACTCGTAGTACTCATACCGCACTACATCCGGGACTTGAGTGGCGTATTTTCCGTATGTAACGCTTAGAAGTGACATAAGATTTCTCGCCTTTTTCGCTGTTTTACAAATGGCTTCTAGTTCAAGGATTGAAGAAGAATCGAGCCAGAGGCAATAAAGAACACTAACACTTTCTTAACCACTCCTGCTGTAGCGCGGTTTGTTATTTAATTTATATTTAGCTATATAGGCTATTTTGAAGCCATTGACCATTGTTGTGTTTTAGACTGTTTACAATAACTGATTAAGATTAGTTGTGCATTTTGTGTCATGATAAATAAGTTCATATAATAAACAGAGTATTACACGAATATTTCAAGCATTGAAGAAGAATTGTATTTAGCTATAGGCTATTTTGCCTATAGGTATTCTGCCTAACCACACACTTACTTTCCTCACTTCATATTTTTAAAAATTCTGCTAAGAATTTTGGCTTATTCCACCAACAGCCGTGCAAATGGTTACAACGGAGGACTAAAAACTTTGGTTTTATTTGACTTATTTGTAAAACTGAGAATATCCAGTGTCAATCAACAGTTTATGAAAATTAAAACAAACTTCGAATGACAAATTTCGAAAACTTGTTAAAAAAAAGTTTCCCACGAGATCGAAATATCTCGTTTATGCGCTTTTTTCTTGTTACTTACTTGAATATTTAGTCTATTTTATATAAACGTTAAGGGTTTGATCAAGTCAAGTTAGTGGGATTTCAGTGAACTCATGACAAATCCTTTCAGCCAAATATGCCCAGTGGCATACTGGTGTCTCGTGACAAAAGGGGACAAGATGCCGTTCCGGCGCCCACTGTAATTTAACAAGAACAAAACAGGTATGATGATGGTCTTTTAATTACTTAATTTGAGAGGATTTTTGAACAAATGGAGGACATTTTAGTTTCAAAGATAGACTTGTACTTTCTTTCGTAAATGTATTTGGAATTTTAGCGCCCTTTTAACATGTCGTCCCCGGGGGCAACGACCCCCTGCGGCACGCCACGCAAGGGCGGCTACTCTCTCGGAGATGGTCAAAATGAATCAGCACTGTTAATACTAAAAAAAGAATGCTTATACCTTTTTTGTGTGTATAGACATAATATCGCTTATTTTTTGTACCTTGTACCAATTAATAAAATAATTGTACCTTTCTGAACCAATCGGAATACAGAAATACAAATACTGGGTTGTAAACATAAATAGCGATGATTATGTAAACAACATGAAAACTATTATCTCTTCTAAGTTTTTGTTTATACAACACACAGGAAAACCTGATTATCTGTCGGGTTTTGTATTACTAGAAAGCATTTAAGTTCACACAAAAAATCTCATCTAAACCTTGTGGTAGAAGGTTTACTTATAAATATATCTAATGGTCTATATAAATTAATGAATAAATATATCCAGTAAATTGGCAAAAAGACACTCTTCTGGTTTTAAAGGTCTAGCCCTCTGCGGCCAGTTTGACACCGCCCTGTAGGCGCCCTGTAATAATTATCCCCAGGAAATACGCCATTAGCATTTAGCATTTGGAACGTTTGTGATAACCTTACTGACGCGAAAATATTGTTTTTATAGCATTGGATTGCCAAACATTTTGACTATGATTTTAATTACTTTTTCATTAAGATATTATCGTTTTAGAGTGATATTGCAACCTTGGCAATGTAAATATTTTGCTCCTGTTTCGTTCCATTTCCTGATATAATCAAGTGCAACATGTGAAATATGATTCGATTGAGATAAACGAAAGTATTTAAAAACCTTAAGTGTATTTTTAATTCGCAATGTGTATCGTTTTTTACCATAAAACGACCGTGACCAACAAAGCTTGAACAGTTTTAAAAATAAAGTTCACGCTCGAGTTAATACCATAACAGCTGCCACGTGCAATAAAAACTTACAGAAGAGAATATAATACTATAAGGATGTAACAACGGAAATGAAGAATGCTGTATAGATTATGTTTAAAGCAAGAAAAATACTTCATTTGTCTTGATTTCGTAAATTTGGGTAAATTTCTTTGGTTCCATTATACTATGGTGAACGGAGAGTACTTGCTATTTTTTTTTTATTTTAAAAAAGCATCTTTGCTACTACAATGGAGTTTTGCTCCACAAGATAATTATACTGTAACATTTGTATTATTTTGCGACCACCTCCGATGTTTTTGGTTTAAAGTACTGTGTTAATTAATGGCACCAGCTTTCTTAAACGATTTGATAACTCGGGATCACGCACCTTGTCTTTGGATGAGGAGGATTATTTATTGATGTTCTTGTGAAATATTTGGAATCGTGTTCATGCCAACGACTTAGATTTGTTAATTGAAAATTTGCGTGCGAGACCGAGAATATTAGACTTAGTTCATAATCGTCCACGTATTTGTACACTACACCGTATCAATTACCTTTGACTTTATGCTGTTCTGCTCAAGTCCCACTGCCTTAATTTGTATAAGTTTGTATGATGTAGTATGACAGGTAACGATTTGAGTTAACGTAATATAATATACTGACAATACCATCAAGCCACTGCAAGCGATTATAGTTGTGAATAATATAGTCTAAAATATATCTGCAAACTAGTTCTAAACTATTTGTAAACTAGTTCAGGTTCAAGGCATAAAAGGTTCAGCATTTTTTGTATTTATAACAATTTCATCGTCAGACCAACGAAACGAAATATAACCTCTTAAACTTGTTTGGGTTTGCTTTACATGTTTTTCGGATTATGTTTATATGTGAAGGAGCCCAGTATTTGATACATTGCCACTGTTAGCGTATGATTAACTATAGTATCAGCTCAATATAATAAGAAGAAAGTGTAAAGACACTACTAACGATTTTAAGAGAATTTTAACACGGTTTTAAAATTATTACATGTTGCAGACACCACATAGCTTAACAAAAACATAAAGGATTTACAAACAATAATACTAACCTTGTATTAAACGGAGATCGAGCAGGTGATCCTCTGTGTTTGTGTGTGGAAACGATTTAAATTTATCGACTTCTCTAATTAAGGGATTGCTCAGGGTCACGATAAGAGGTTTAAAATGTCTAACCTTATATTCTGACTGCATAAAGATGTTGAATGTGAACCATCTCCCTAAAATACTATGGCGGTAGAACAACATTCAATTATTTTAAATTAAAAAAAGTCAATTTCATTTAAATTATTTCAATATGTGGTGCTACCGTAAAATACATCAACAAACAACATGGTTGATTAACAAAATTATCAAGAACTATGTTATCTTATCTAAAGGTAAATTGCACGACAAATATTTGTAAGTACAGCTAAATTTTCCATCTGACAATGAATTAGGAATGGATAAACTTAAGCCAGACGAACAAATTTGGACAGTTCTTAATATTTAAACTCTAAATTAATATTGCAGCTTTCTAAAGTTGCCTGCCCCTTTTCTTCTACTCTTGGGGGTAATTTTAATTACTCGTAACAAATCAAAGTAAAGAAAATTACAGTGCCTTTGAAACAGGCTCTACTGAGTCCGTTTAGATCCTGCTTAAAAACACACGTGTGACAAAATGACGAGATTTTCTTTACATCCAGGTTTAGACTGGCGTATGTGCCTTTGTGTCATGGCACAAGGGCCCCTACTGGGACATCAAAATGGGCCCCTGGCGACAAACGGCTAAACAATATGAGATGGAAAGGAATTGAAGGAATTATTTACTTAACTTCTGAGTAGCACGTACGATAGTAATAAAACATTTGAAATACACGATAAATGATTTTAATGTAGATATTTTTAATGCACAAATTACAAAACCTCGTTAAACGCTTTTGCAAATACCTAGACATCAAACTAGTATTCTCCTCATTCAAAATAAAACACATGTTTGGCAACAAAGATCCGATTCCAAGTGATTTACTTTCCTCAGTGGTTTACCAATTTTCATGCGCGGCCTGTAATAGCTGCTATACATTGGCGAGACAATGCGTCATATCACCACACGAGTTAAAGAACCCTACACAACGGATAAGAATTCGCACATTTTCAAACATTTACGAAAGTCTCCTCTTTGCCAATCCCAATTTACTCCGCTTGTTTTAAAATTCTAGACAAAGCTAACTCAACCTTCTCTCTTAAGCTTAAGGGAGCTCTACACATTAAGAAACAGAAAGCCAACCTCAACAAACAAATCCATCATTTTAGCATCATTTTCATCATTTCACTTTTACACTTCACTTTATTTTTCTAATTCCTTGTAACTAATAGTATAAATATAGTTTAGGCTTAATAATTATCATCACATTGTATTTCTATTTTTAGTTTTTATCGCCAATTTTTTAATTATATATTCACTTTCATATAACATGTAGAATCATAGCCATACGTATATCCTGTAAATATTTATTTATTCACTCACTTGTACTGATGATGGCACCATGAAGATGAGCACAACATGTCTACATTAAAATCATTTATCGTGTATTTCAAATGTTAATTATGTACGAAATGAGTGAAAATTAAGGAAAACATTCAAAAAAGTATAAAACAGGCCAGCAGGCAATAACCAACCGGTGAAACAGTTAAAATAATAAAGGACCTGGAAATAAACTATTAAAATGCCT
This sequence comes from Pteroeides caledonicum, assembly GCA_026546875.1. Taxonomy (NCBI): domain Eukaryota; kingdom Metazoa; phylum Cnidaria; class Anthozoa; order Scleralcyonacea; family Pennatulidae; genus Pteroeides; species Pteroeides caledonicum. The sequence continues at coordinate 7,882 of JAOBAZ010007681.1, read as the reverse complement.
GCCTAATATTAGTTATATACAACTTCACTTTTTTGAAATATTTAGCTAGGCTGTTGAATTATTAGCGGTTAAGTAGTTATTGGCTTCTAACGGTTCAAAACTTCTGAAATCTGTTGTATTTTATGCCAAATGCTGTTTATAACGTTTCAATCCTTTAATGTTTTAGGTCAGCAGAATACAATAAATTCAGGGTTTCCACTATAAAAAGCTTGCTCCTAGAAGGGGGAGGGGCAAATATTACCGATGTGCTTTGGAAACGTTCTTTGTTTGTTTTACTTGACGACACTCTCCCCCACAGTGATAAACGTGTGCAATTTTTTGTGGAAACACTGAATAGAATATTCACCTAAAATCAGAAATCTATTTAGGAGACTCTAAAGTCTAAATTTTAAAATTTTCCGCAAAAAATCCCCCCCCTCCAAAAGTTAAAATGGCAAAAACCCCTGTCTACATCACTGAGTGAAAAACCTACTCTTCAAGCTAGGAAGTATATAGACATAGTAACTATGGAAAAATAATGGAAAATAAAATCAAAATAAAAAAAAATTTAAATAAAAAAACTAAAAGAAACAATACTAGTAATTACATAGTAACAGAAAAAAATTTAATTAAATGGAAATAAATTACTTTACACTGAATAGCCAATTTGGTCAGAACGTATATTTATACGCATTGCATGCATGCTTTACTTGCTTTTATTCACAAAATTGCTGGATAATTTATACAACGTAGTAATTGTGATTTTTTATCACGCTTTCGTTTTAGTACTATCTATCATAAAGTAATTGTCCATTTTCATTGATGTGAAACTGAAGAGATGTTTGATGTTGTTGCGTTTTAAAGAACCTTGAAAATAATTGGGTAACTTCTTTTAGAGTATATGACTAACCGGCGAATTAACCCCCAAATATTTATATGGGAGAGTTGTAATTTTAGAGAGTTAAGCTTGAATCACGCCCACGTTCTCAAAAACCACGACCAATTTCTTAACTAGTTTCCGATGATTCTTTGAGACAACACGAGAGAGCTCAATTTGATTTAACTCTCTATCGCCAAATTTTAAAAAATTGCGAGAGAGTCACCGGTTTTTCAATTCAATTTGAATTAAAAAAATTAGTGTGATTAATGTTTCTGCGTTTATTAGTGTATCAAACCGCTTAAGGTCGTCCACTACGCCATCCGCAAATCCCCTGCTAAAAGAAATTTCCTCGATCAACCATACTTAGAATTTTTTTATAAAGGACTTCTAGGCGCGGCAAAATTGCGAGTGACAGAAAACACACTAGATTTTACAAAATTTTATTTTATTTATTAAGTTCAAAAACTGACCACTCCCGCAAGCTATTAATTGTAGACCTAGAAAATTAACAAAATCGTAACCTTCTCACCATTTTTCATTCATCAAAACTTGGTGATCTCGTGTTATCTCAAAGAAAACCTTAGGGCAAGTTAAGTCAGTATTTATGTTTAATAGTTGTGTTCTACTGGTATTATATCCTTTAGCCTAAAAAGAACCACTTTGCACATTTGGTTGGTTGAAAACACCGAGCGCACGAAATTATCTTCCCAAGAACATTCTTTTACAATACTCATATGGTATCACCTCGGGTGAGCAAAACTGGGATAAACAAGAAAATTTATACGCAAACAGGCAATTACATACTACGTAAAATATCGTTATTGTTGGAAAAACATTCAATGGGAGACTTTGTTGATCTGTTTCAAGCATCGTGTGTTTCCACGAGAATGTCGACTTTTTGCAATTTTAACGGTTAATCTTACCTTTATCAAGACAAAAGGGGTCAAGCTTTCACCAAAACATGGTAAGATCTTTTATGCATATCCTTTTCAAGAAGGTTTGATACGGTCCGTGCGTACCATCTAGCTTTGTCTGCATTTCTTCCAAAACAGTAAAATTTATACGCAAACATAATTTACAGAACAATTTAAAAAGCAGAACTTGGCTAAAAGTTTTTGTATAAGACGTTGACAATTCCTACACATCCCGAAAACGGACGCTACGACATCTTAAGTAATGAAAATTCAGCCAAAAATCAACGGCATCACACCGAATATAGGCATTAGTTTTTATGAAATGATTCATACCAAGGTAAATTTGAGACTCAAAAATGTTTTTGACTTTGTTCTAGATCTATGTACAAGCTTTCCAGGCTGTAGACAAAATATGCAACAATATGGCGTGGTGAAAACAACACACTGACTCCCCAGTATTTTTACTAAAAGGTCAATAAGGAATATGCATTTTTACGAAAAAGGCTCTGTTTTAGGAATCAAACTCTTAGAGATACAGATAAATGAGATGATTGAGCTTGTTTTAAGAGTAGTCATTTTAAAACAATTTTTTTCCTTAATTGAAGAACTATAAGGAGATGACACTTGTTGTTTCAAGAAACAAATGCTTGAAAACAAGTCTTTGTTTCTTATAGCAAGATTTGCGACATGACACCAAACCTTGTTTTCAGAAAAAATTCTTGAACACAAGCTTCAGTTTCTTGTTACAACAGGATAACATGTCTGGCTGTTTTAAGTAAACATACTGTACCTTGTTAAAGTATATGAACCGAAAATTTTTATTGTCTCATCCAAAAGATTATTGAAAATTGTAAAATAACTTCTTTAACCTCTGTACTGTCCAACCAATATAGAATATCCTTGCCATTATTGAATAACATCATTTAAAAGTCTACACACCCTGTACTTTATACGCAATACATTACACAAACAATCGTTAGAAGTTGTGTTCGCTAAAAGCGAACTTTTCTTGAAGTATGTGATATCTCATTATGCCGAATATGTGACGTCACGTAGTTGCACAGCACAAAAAAAACTTAATTATTTCAAGAACGAAACACGGAAATGAAAATCTGTAAAAGAAGTTAATATACTTTACAATTTTATATAATCTTTTGAATGAGCCAAAATGTTTTGGGTTCATATGCACTTTAAGCAAAATGGTCTTAAATTGTTAAGATTATTGACTTAAATACATCTTGAAACAAGTGTTCGTTTCTTATTTTAATATTCGCAACTTAAGAAACAAATTCTTAAACACAAGTTTTAGTTTCCTAAGGTCTACATCAATGTAATATATCTTATTTTTAGTAAAGATATCTTGCTTAGCAAAATTATCAAGACTATTAGCTTAACACTTAATTTCCGGTAATTTAAATTTTCGGGGTTTTGCAGTGTAGATAACGAAAGCAGGGTGTCGAATTGGTAGACAAAGCAATGGTCAAATCATTCTCCTAGTGGCGAACCGATTCAAATCAATCGCTGTTGTCTACTCCGGTAAGGAAACACTCTGGCAACCTTGGCATAATCTTAAGGCAACTTTGCATAATCTTACATGCGAAAAATTTTGGCCTCTCTGGTCAATTTTAAATGTATAGGTTATTTCATAGTGCTGGTATAAAAATATATAAAATAAAAATATCGATATTGTATTACCTTATCTTAAAAGGAACTCAGGTTTGATACCTAACCTTTATTATTTATGTTATTCTAAACACTTTGAAATCTATAATTTGTGTACCAGTAAAATTTTCGCAACAAAATTGATAGATTACGTGTAGTTTGGGTTTATACAGGACATTTCAGTCTTCCTCTTTCACTCATTTTTAAAAATATGAGTAGTATTAAAAGGCACACTGGTGAACCTACGGAACTTATATAGTTTCCTTAACTATAAACGTTTTGCACTGTGACAGTGTATTCTGTGTCACAGAAGCATAAGATAAACAAGATTGTGGTGATTTTTGAATTATTTAAAATATGTACAAAAAAAGGTTTATTGCTATCTAAATAAACTCATGTAAGTTCAAGCACATAATTTTTTATGTCCCTGCACTTTTTTCCACACACCATGTCAATGTATCTAAAATTAAAATTTATAACATAATGTAAAATAATTTTTACCTGCAGTAGTCTGAGAAAATATTCCCGAAATGGTTGCATGCACTTGGCTTTGTCTTGTAATATGAAGTTGTTTGTGAAACGAACCGAAGCATATCTAAAGTTTGGTCAATTAATTATATTGTATGATATCCTTTTCTTGTTATTATGATATTATTGGATTCATTGTTTTCATATAAATGGCCTATATTGTCAAAAATAATAAAAAGCAGAGAAATAAAAAATGCAAATGCTAATATAGATAATTCAAACCAGAAACGATTTGTTTTTGGTTTGTATAATTAGTGTGCCAACTTAATTTACAACATGGAAACATTTTTAACGTCATATTACAGACTCGCTGAACTCATATTGAGCACATTTTTTTTCACACATTCAACTGTTTCATTGTTTGAGTAAGTAATCTGGAAGCTGCATAGATATTTATTAGTTATCTTATGAAAGAAAAAAGTTATACTAAAAAGACGAAGAATGTTGACAAAATAACCTGTACAAGGTTTCGATGTTATAAATATCTATAAATGTTCTGTTATTGCTTTAGAAAGATAAATAATCAAAATGACGCCACTGTTGGTGCAAAGTATGCAAAATATTTGGACAAACTAATTCATTAAAAATCGAAAAAAACACAATTTTGAGCTCAAATCAAGACAAATACTCACAGATTTTGGATCTGTGAATATTTGCGACGTCATTTTGATAATTCATGTATCTAAATAAACGTTTTTTTTGTAACCAAGATATTTGTAAAGTTGAAACTTTGTACGGTTTATAGTTGCCAACATTCTTCGTGAAGGACTTAAAAAAATGGGAGGTACAAATTAAGTCCTTAATTCATGGCAGACGGGCAAATTACTAACCCGCCGCATGAAACGTTTTCATTCTTGAATCTGTAGCACTAGTAACACTGGTTTCCTCTCTACGAAGTCAAACTTTAGCTACGTTGGGAATTGATAATATATCAAAAATCGACGGTGAAATTCAATTTATTATACACGAACTGTTGAAACATTGTGCCCAGAAAAAGCTCTCATAACTGCTTCCCTTTCATGACTATAGGAAATTGTGTGTTTCCTATTTTGAGGTACATTTTGACAAAAAAACGCCACAGTCTTTAGTGGTTCAACATTTAGTCATATGCTAGATCAGCTCTTCAAAATTGTGCTAGCAACTACTGGTAACTACCCGAGAGCTTCAGCTTCCACTCTCGCCTGTTCTGCAGGATCTGACGATTTCTCGTTAGAGGAAGTTGTAGGTTGTTGCGATAAAGTAGCGTCGTTAACAAAATCGAGATCGGCAGGCTGTCAGAAACATCGTCCGACACCTGGACTTCAGCAGGTGACTGATCGTCACCGGCCTCGGTTCTATCTCGATCTGTTTCCATGGAAACACCATCGGGTAGTTAGGAGAAAAAGATACCTTTATCGGCATAACTCGGTTGCTGCGGTTGGGACTGGTTGGTGGATGAAGATTCGGGTTGGGACCCGGTAGGAGCGGGGTTATTTTTCGCCTTTTTAGGGCAGTTCTTGGTCACGTAGACTATTTTTAAGCGACTGTTTCGATCGACATATATTAAAAGCCCAGTCGTCTGGTGTGCTAATTGACGTTATATCAAGCAGAGAACTGTCGATTGGAAAACTCCACTTACTGCACGTTATTGACCATGGGGCGTCTGCAAAAGCTATAGTTTCTACTTAACTGGAATGAATTTAAAAATGTGTTTAAACCTTGCTTTAGCATACTATTACGTTGTTTTTAATTGGGCCTAGTGCTCAGGCCAACACACTAAACTTTGCATAATTAATCCCGCAGTAGGTACTGTAAGGAGAATAAAATTAACAAAGGTAGACTTACTTGCAGGGTAATTATGATTCTTCAGATATAATTCGAAACAGCGAGGGTTTAGGCTCTCCGCGTATGGGTGTCTCTACCCCGGTGTTGTGGCCTTCACACCACCAATGTTTTGTGACAATGCCCACTCATCAAGACGACGTGAGTCTGCCACATTGTGATAAAACTATCCTGCGTATTGGGCAGTGTTTTGGGGCTTGGAGTAGCGGAGGCAGTGGCACGGAACAACAATTGCTTGGTTGCTTGACAAGCTTGTTGCTAGACGTGCGCAGCCTAATTTGTATAACAATTAACATTGAGTAATGACCTGCAACCAGTGCGAAAAATGCTTAGTGAAGCCCTGATGCTTCGTTTTATCTATTGCTGTACTAAACGTTAAAAAGTTACAAGTAGAACCCAATTTGTAAAGATAAATGTTTAAAGTACCTATGAAACGAAATTTTTGTTATTCTGATTATTGTTTTATTTGAAAGAACTTGTGCAAAGTTGTATATGATTTTAACAATCTCAAAGATTTTCCAATATGCAAATTCGCTGCACACAACCAGTGACGTCACAGCCAATATATTATTATTAAGAGATGTGAAAAAACTGTCAATCAGTTCCTCAATCATTTCACGAGTTCTTTCAAATAAAATAATCAGAATAAAAAAAATTCGTTTCATATGTACTTTAAAGGTTTTTATAGTGCAGTCAATGAAAGAACTTATGAAGAGTATTTTCACATTGAAACTCTGAACGTCAGTTGACATGTCCTTGAAAAAGATGTTGTGTTTGTATTAGCGAGACAAAAAATGACGGATTTAACGTGGCAGTTTTTGCGTAAATGAGGTGCAAAAATAACTCGATGGATGACGTCACAGCGAAAACGTAATGAATAATACATTGTTCAATCCAAGTTATTCCTCGGTTTCATTACAATACATCGCAATACATCGTCTACACACATAGCATTATCCAAAAAATATGTTGAAAAGAGCAAAACTGGGCTGTTTTCGCATAAAGTCAACCCTGGAATTTTTGCTGTGACGTCACGATGTTGTTCTTGCTAGGTACGTTGCGGGGCGTGTCAAGTACGTTTCGAAAACAATGAGATAAAACAACTCACAACATTCTTTCTGCATTATTTAAATCTTAGTACAACGTTTAAAAGGATTTCGCGTTGCAAAAAAACACCTTCCATAAGCACTTTAAGGCGTTTTTTTGACCGGTGTCAAGCGAAATTCATGGCCATTGCGAAATACATGACCATACGTCATAGGTCAAGGATTTCAAATCAGTGAACTGGATTATTTATTTCAAATTTGTGATGCTTGCTAAAAACTTGATCAGAAATGGCAACTTTCTGGCATTTTGAGATCTTACCGTGAAAACGATTGTATTACCGAACGCGCACGCTAAATACGGAAGGATGAATACGAATCTTATAATACTAAATTACTGTTTGAGAAATGTAAGTAATGAATTGAAATATTTTCATGAATATAACTCAAAGATTTAGTAATAACATAAACAGCATGAACTCTTTTAACCTCCTATAGTGGCCAATGTTGCCTTCACGAAATTTACTCAGCATTTACTCGTCAATGGGGAACGTCCTTGGCCTCTAAAGGTTAATATACCTACTTCTAACTCTAATTAACCTTCTAGTGGCTTAGCGTTAGATCAAAGCTTGTATTTTACTTGTTTAAGAAATATACAAAATCTACATATTATAAAGATAAGCTTACGGAAAAAATATACCACAACTGTATATAATATAATAAAACATAACAATATAAGCTGAACACAAACAAACCGATATATGTGCCAATCTTTCATCACATACTGAATTCACGTTGATTGACTATGGTCACGGATTTCGCAGGTCATGAATTTCGCCTTACACCGGTATTAACATCTTTCAGCAGTTGAGGTCATTGGTTGCATGGTAAAAAAATTGTACAGTTCAGCGGCTTGGTTTTTCCGGTCTATAATATTCGGGTCAGTTAAATTAAAGCGCCTATGACAAGAAAATTATTATTGTCTTATCTGAAAGAGCTCGTAAAACTATAAAGTTATTTTCTAGTTTTTCGTTTACGTCCTTTGTTGTTGAGAT
>JAOBAZ010007570.1:0-13536 GCA_026546875.1 Pteroeides caledonicum | reverse complement strand
GACAGACAGACAGACAGACAGACAGACAGACAGACAGACAGACAGACAGACAGACAGACAGACAGACAGACAGACACTTACTTTAACTTGGTCAATACTATTCTCAACAATGTCATGAATGATAGCAAGAACTTTCTCAACCTGAACTTTGTCAATACTCTCAACTTTACTGGGATCACCAATTTTACAAAGATCACCAGCAACAGCAAAATCAGTTGTAGTAAGGGTACTACCACCAAATACCAAAGATTTTCTGATGAGATCATAACCAACACTTTCTGGACCAACTGTCAACTAATAAAGTATAAAAATTAATTTGAAATCATATTATATTGGTAAATATCAACATTTCATAGTACCTACATAACAAAACAAAAACTTCCACACAATACCAAATCAATTTGTGTTAATGTAAAATCCTAACCTGAGTTGTTTCATTTTTTGTTTGTACAATTGATCCTCCTCCAAGTGCCACACAGAGAATGTCAGGCAAACGGAAATTTGTTGTCACACCTCCACATTTAACCCTGGTTGATGCTTCCCTAGGAAAACCATGAACCAAGACCCCTACATCTGTAGATGTACCCCCAATGTCAACAACAATAGCATCTTTGATATTGGATAAAAATGCTGCTCCACGCATACTGTTAGTTGGTCCGGATGAAAATGTTAAAACAGGGAATTCTATACATTGTTCTGCACTGATAAAACAAAGACAAGAAGTAGTAGTCATAAGAATAGGTTGTAACTTACATTACTTTAGTTTCTCAAATTGGGTTTTTTTGTCCCAGCCAGTCATTAAACTTCACAAAAGGCACTTTACAAGACCAGTCAATGGCATAGCCAGCCTGACAATTTTGTCCCGGTATGTAAATTTCGAATTATTATAATTATTCATGTCTTTAGAAATTTATTGTTTTCACAGTCAATGAACATCAAAATATTAGCATAGCAGGTCAAATCGTCAGGCTGGCTACGCTACAAAGACCAGTAGTCATTAAAGTATAATTATGGTGTTATTCATTTTAAATTGCCAAACAGTAAAAGTACTACCGGGTATAATTATTGAAAATATGTTACCATGATATTATAATCTGATAATGACTATGACAATAAATTTAGGATAATAGTTGTTTGATCCTTGAAAAGTGTGGAAAGATTATGTTATACTTAGTTATATTATATACAGCTGTTATGCATGAGTCAATTCCATTTTCACTTCACATACAGGTGTAAAAACAGTCATTAACTATAACCAGTCTATACCTCAGTATTGTCCCATCATTTTGTGTAAAAAAAATCGGACATTCCAAACCAGCCGCTTTGACAGCCTTGCTGAAAGCAACAATAGATTTAGAACCCAAAACTTTTAAACTTTCATTCAAAATTGAAGAATTTTCTCTCTCCAAGAATCCCATATTAGCAACTTTGTGAGATAATGTAAAGCTTGCATCAAGATAATGTTTCTTTAATATTTCACCCACTGCAATTTCTTGGTCTGAACATATTGGTGAGAATATTCCAGACACAACTATGTTTTTAATACCTGTAATAACAATAATGACTTCAATACTTGAACTATATATGTTCCTTCCTCATGCATCAACTATCATGACTGTAAAGATAATTATAAATATGTGTGGATATAGCAGGTAACAGGTAAGGAAAAATGTGGGACATGAAAGTGAGAATTCATAGAATGCAAGACTGGAAAGCATACAGATAAGAATGGTTGGTGTTACTGAAAGTGCAGAGTGCAAAGTGGGCTGGTCATAATTGAAATACGTATTCCAAAATGATGATCATCTTGGTGATATGGGTTGTCATAAGGGGGTGTCAGATGTTGAAGAAACATCTCTCTCCACCACCCATCATGGAGTCAGGTGGTGGAGATAGAGAGACACAAGGATCCCTAAGGGCAGAAAATGGAATTCAAGGTTCCCCAAGTAAAATTGTTCTTAAATGTAGGGGGGTGCTGGCCTCAGACTGGAAGTTTTCTTTACTGGAGTCTGTTGTTGGTTAGATAATGGTAATCAAATGTCACATACGTGACTACCAGCCAAACATGATTTGCTAAAAGAATAACAAAAACCTAAATTATCAAATAATCTATCCAGCAAAGAATGCAAAACATACTGAGCAAGCTTATTATTACCTGATAATTTGAGTTGTTTTATTACTTCAATGATCTCTTCTTCCTTCACTTTCTGAATTTTTTCCCCATCAAATTCGTAACCGCCGTCAACAAAATAGTATCCACCATAAAGTACACGTTTCAAATCATCTGGTAAGTCAGAAAATGGGGGTAGAGCTCTTGAGACTGGACCACATAATCTTATGACTGCAACACAAGCTAAATCTTTACGTTGTAATACAGCATTAACTAAATGAGTTGTTCCAATATTTACACGATTAACCACGATTTTTTTAAATTTTTGAGATATTTGGTAAAGTAGCTTTGACAAAACATTCTGTACGCCTTGTGTTACGTCTAATGTTGTCGGTTGTTTACATTTTGCAATGATTTCTCTTTGCCACAATACAACACCATCAGTATTTGTTCCGCCAACATCAATACCAATGCATAGGCCGGACATTTTCGTACAAATTCTCCAATTTCCGGCAATAACAACAAAGTACTTCAAAGCAATGCAGTTAACCAAGCAATATTATTGTCACGTGCCACATCTTAGTGGGCATATGGGATTTGAAACCTGAAAAAGGCGACACTGTAATGATTTGGAGGATCTGAAATTACTCAAGAGTTTTTTCAATACGCTAAATGATTGAATGACACTAGGGACACATTATACGTCTTCTATATTATTCGTCTAGTATAAAGGCGGGACGAATAATCCGATGGTCAGACGAACAGGTTGACAATTGCGCGAAAATTGATAATTGTGCGAAAATGTATATAAAAGGTATGGCTGGCTGCTTTCATCACGGTATCGCTTTTTAACTGACATCGCTTGTGCGTCTCTTAAGACGAATAATCAAACGCGATTCGTCCAGACGCATAATGCGCCTTGTGCCCGTCTTTATACTGAAGACGCATAACCCAATAAGCAATAAATGTTTGCCGAAGTTCCTTGCGAGACGCATGTGTCTCTAGTGTAAAAACAACCAATGTGGGCGTATTTATGCACTTCTAGTAATTAGCGATAATTTACCTAACGTAACTGGTTGCATGTCAATGCAAACCAGAGATGTAGTAGATGTTGGAAAAAGGTTTTTTTTGTATCATGGTAGGCAAAATCACAAAAGTGTTGGTAAGAAAGTGTTGCCATTGAAACCCTGGCTCCTTTACCCCCCCCCCCACACATTTCCTGCGATTTAATTTTTGAAGAGTTGCAAACCGCCACACCCATGAAAATTGTCATGGAGTGGAAACCGCCTTAACACAAATTGTTTTTCTTCCCTGCTGTAGCCATTTTAACATTGAAAGCCCTTCACAAAACACCGGTTCTGCAATTACCTGATAAAAAAAACTTAAAAAATTAGGCAAGATCAGCGAGAGAAAAAGCCACTTTTCGACTGACATCAAATTACAATAGGCCAACTTTTAGGTCAGTTGAAATCTCAGTAACACACTTCTACAAAGGCAGCTTGCCAAAATTCTTGTTACTGGTGAAGTTCTACCAAGGTCCTATAGTTCTACCAAGGTCCTATAGTTTTCTGTTGTAAAATTATGAATTTAAAGAGAAAATATAAGCTATATTTGCAATTTAAAAGGGTTATTCTTTTAATTAACTTGATGTTTAGCAGATAAAGGTGGTCAGAAATCTAAATATGAAGGTCAGATATCTAAAAAGGTGGTCAGAAATCAAAATATAAAGAAGACCAGTTCTTTTTGAAGTCATACAGCGTCGATTCAAGTATTGTTGTGAAAGTTCCATCTCAAACATAGTATCCGGGTAAGAATCAGTCAGAATTATAATCAGTTCAGAATCTAACCGACAATTCAATCTTTCCAAATCCTCCTTCCACTGGACGTGTTCTCAAAATATTCTCCATTGTTTAAAAAATTCAAACTAATTCAATTTGTTTTAATTAAAAAACAAACTTTTCGAGCAAATCAGCGGTAGCCCTTTTTTTTTACAAATTGGCCAAAAAAATATTTTGAAACCATTCTTTTGTCTAGGTTGCGGGCATAAACTACGGGCAGAGAAATACATCTTATTACATGACCTCTAATATATAGGCATCTTCAATACCTTCAGGTGAAAACACTTTTGATAACCATGCAAGGTAAACATTAAAAAAGATACACGAAATAAATAGCAATTTAAAGATATTCTATGTTAGTAAATTCTAATAAAAGCTCCGCCCAAAAGCAATTGTGGCGTTGGCAGGCACCAGAAAGACCAGACACACTAGCATCGCGTTCACAAATTTAGAAGAGAAAAAGTCTCGAGGAACTCTTACAATGAAAATTCGAATTGTGACAATATTTCGAGTTTGTTTCAAAATCGTCAATCAGACTGACATGCCTGTGGTCCAATTGATGACTTTGGCAAAACAAAGATAAAATATTATTTTAGTTTGTTATTTTACTGCTCAAATTTTGCTTTTTGGACATTGACTGCGATCACACTGTTTTGGTCTGAAAAATCTTTAACTACGCGTGACAGTCAGGCAGACTTACTTACAATACAAATAGTTAGTATTTTAAGAATAAAAGAAAACAAACGTAATTTCATCTAGTAATTTAAAATTATGACAATTTCTGTTTAAAATAAATATTTTTTTACTAAGCTTCTGTAATGCAAGGTTTGTTAAGCTCCTTAACGTAAGACATGTGTTGAATGTACGATGGCAGAGATAGGAATCTAACCAAGTTATCAGTCGCCCACATTTTATAATTTAAGAAAAACGTGAAAGATGAACCCAAGTATAAATTAGAGAAATTATAGGTACTTTGTATTTATGGCAAATGGATCACGCGTCATTGGCAAAACTGACAAGAAATCTTAAGAGATCTCGAGAACACTCGAATAATTTTTGTTGATCCTGGATTAGATGAAGACCAGCTACATTGACTAGAAGGTTTGCCGCGGTCACTTGCCCAGGAGGTTTACACTAAGATCAACGTGAACATGAAAGAGTCCAATGATACAAATACTACAACAAATGTTATATCATGTGGTGTAGAAGTACCAAATGTACTACTTGTTATTATAGCATCACTTGCTATTCTCTTAAATGGATTACTTCTTCTTGTTATGTACCAAGAACGAAAGAGAATGTTTAATACAAGAATCTCGTACCTTGTTACAAACCTCTCCTTGGCAGACTTTCTTACTGGAATCGTTTTACTAATTACGATGATATTCAATTTAACAAAACATTATAAACTTTTGAGTGGATTGAGATTCTTTCTTCTTTCAACAAGTATTCAAATGTCATTTTTAACTCTTATTCACATGTCAATTGATAGACTTGTGGTAACAGTGTGTCCAATGAACTGGTCACTTCTTCTTAGTATTAGAAAAACAAGAACTTGCATCTGGATAAGTTGGATAATATCGATCCTAAATGGCATAATGTTGCAATATCTTATCCAGAAACGCCGTCTTGTGATGCTTCTTTTCTGGGAAATATCCGTCGTCCTTATTATTGCAATTCATTTTTTTATTGTAATTTTCGTAAAAGCACAACGGAACCGTCTGTATCAAAATTCATCGTCAACCTTCGCAACAACTCAAATGGAAACAATAATCGACCAAACATCACATGAGAAGATTACATCAGTTGTACTAACGTTAATGTCAGTACTCTGTATTACCTACATACCTTATATTATTTCTACAAGAATTCTTATGGCACAAACTGGCAATGACATGGAAATTCGCATCCATAACTTGCTAGTACGTTATACTCAAGCGTTCTCTTACTTAAATTACGTTGCAAACCCCATTGTATACGCTTGGCGGCTAAGAGTTTACCGTAAGGCTTTCTGCCGCTTCCTGAAACAAATATGGGTAAAGATATTAACAAGTGATGAACCACGTGAGTGACTTCAAAAGACTCTAGAGAAGTATGCATGTTAACCATATACCTGGTCTTGTTCCAATCTTGAACGGAAGCGATTTTTGACTGCGAAAGCTTCCAATATCGAACAACGCTTGCTTCAAAAAACGATATTAAAAAATTAAAATATCTAACTTTCATGAGACTGTCGGGAGTTATATTAAGCAAAAACCTTTCAAATTATTACAAAATATCAAAAAGGTTCTCTGTAAAAAAAAGCTGGAATATGAGTTGTTAATGTTAAAATACAGTGAAATAGTAAAAATAATATTCTGTAGAAGCAAACCTGTAATTTCGCTTTTAGTTCTGTTTGTTTTATTATCATATTTAAGTGTAACTTACAGCTGTACTTTTATCAGATATTAAAGACATTCAACCAATATCTATAAGCTTAAAATAAGTTTCAGAAAAAATGCATTTACTATAACATCCGTTTGGGAACAAACATCCTCAAAACGCGAAAAGCAACCAAAATTAGGAATAAATTGCAACAATTATAAATGCACATCTTTAATGGGTATTCATAATTTATAATCTGATATAATTGCTATACTCGCAATAATAATCCTTTTTGGATATAGAAGTCGACCGCAGTTGTTTTCAGATGGAGAGAGATCGGTAGCAACACTAATCATTTACTTAATCTTTTGCTTAAAACAAACGACACAATAAGTTGCAGCTGTCACGCTATCACTTGGTTACCGAGCCAATTGTAAATACTTTATTTTCTCACAAAATTACGGTTACCTTGTAGGACATTATAACATTGGATAATTCCTTGCTGACAAGAATTAATATCTTGCCAAGGCCGCTCAACACAGTGATCTAACCTTTCAATACACGCTATTAACTGAGGTAAAGCTGCCTTATCATCACCTTCAATCATTTTATCCATACCAACTTTTAGACATGCACTGGCATCATAAACCTCACTAAATCTTGCTTGAACATTGATCTGTTGATTACACTGTGAACAATGATAGACGAGCTGTGACTGAACTTCAGTTGGCACCCGTTCACCACAGCATTTACATTTTAGTATAGGTACACGACTTTCTAACTCGGCATATAATGGCCAACCCTCGACACAAGCCCCACATTTACACTCAAAGTAATACTGCTTCTTTAGCTCTGCCGTCCTCTCCTCTAGTGGTGTAACCGCTGACACATAACCATAGTTGTCAGCGACCTCTTCTCCTTTGGTGATAGTTTGGATGGAGTGCATTACGCACGTGTCCCCGTAAAAATTTCGCGTCACACAAGGATCACAAGAATGGTTGAACAAACTAAACGTAGCGTAAATGGCGGCAGCAATCTCGACCGTGTGTGAATTGACAAGGTCATTTTCTAGTTGTAAAAATTCTGAAATTTCATGGGCATTACATGGAAGAACTTGAAGCATGCGCAAGATGTGACTGCCAACGCACAAGAGTTGACAACTGGATTTCTCTGGGGAATAATTTGACCCGAAAAATTCCGCTTTTTCTAAACACTTTGCTAGTAGCAAAGCCATGATAGAACGACGAAAAAGATCGCTGGTTGACCTGTGCTGAGAATGAGCAACTAAATTATATATCTCGAAGTAAGTATTTCCGTAATTCGATGCTTGTTCGTCGTCACTACCACCGTGGCTCCTCGTTGAAATCTCGGAATCAAAATTTTTGAGCTCGTCCCAGGCTGTACGTGTAATGACACGAAGAGCAAGAAAACCAAACTTGCCAATATCGCAAGCGATGAGAAAATCCAGATACTTACATTCATATCTGTGGTAGGACCAGGCAAGCTTTTCACACAGATCGCTACAAAATCCAACTCTGGTGCACTGACGACAAGGGACCAGAGCCAAGACACGTTTTAAGCAATGAAGACAATGAGAAGTAAAGTACTCTGGGAGAAGAACTGACGCATAGGGTTTCTCAACAGCTATCACTTCACCAACTTGTACATCTTCAACAGCTTTAATATAACGACCTTTTCCATGTTCAAAAGTTACATCAAGTTTAGAAGAAAGACAAGGAAACACCGGGTTAGACCCACTACTTAAGTCTGGTGTACTACACACCACTCTAGCACTTTTTATCCCAGACGAGAACTCAGATTGCTTGGAATTCTCTTTACTTTTTTTTACCCATGAATCAATACTTTTAGCAAAACAGTTTAGTTTATCTGCAGATAAGGTTGCCTTTGGGAGAGAATCTCGTGCACTGTTGAAACTTTGCAATGCTTGGCTTGGTTTGTGAAGAAAATAATAACATTTGCCCTGCCTTTCATACAGCTTATACTGCAGTGTTGCAGGATAGCCATGATATAAAGCAAACTCAATATCTTGTAGACATTCATGGAACTTCTTTGTGTGGAATAGTACAGCTGATCTGTTTGCAACAGCCACTGATAGTTCATGTTCACTGCCGGTACTACAACAGGGCGCAAAACGAACACTTTCATTATACAATTTAAGAGAATCAGAAAAGTTTCTTTTTTGGAATTCTTGATTGCCACTTGTTCTTAGTTGCACTGATTTTGATGAAGATTTCGCGGAATATATTTCTTTGACATTAATTGTTTCCTGAATACAATCTAATTTCCAAGAAAATGTTACTCTCTCTTCATCACTGCAAAGTTGTGAAAATTCATCAGAAATCTGCAACAAATTGTTGCTATCTTTAAGTTTCTTGTAAATTATTTCATACCATTTATCCATTAAATGTTCTGGTCTTTTAACAGACATTTTTCAAGTTTGGTCACAAATGCAAATCTAAAAATTTTAAAAAGTATAGTAAATATACAAAAGTTTTAATCAATTACATGGCTCACTCTTTAGCCATGAAAATAAAAAAAACAACAGTTTTATGTAATTTTTTTTGTTTACACAGGGGTTAGCTGCTAGTCCACCACAACAGCTTTCACATATACAGTACCACATACCATACCATATAGTTACTATACACATCATACCACACTATAGTACCATACCATTACCATACCCCATACTATATTACCATACCATACCATACAATACCATACCATATCATTACCATACCATACCATTACCATACCATACCATACCATACCATAGTAACCATACCACACCATACCATACATACCATACAATACCATTACCATACTGCACCATACAATACGATACCATACATCATTACCATACCATACCATACCATACCACACCACACCATTCTTTTTTAAAAAAGGAAATTTAACAACATCATCTCCACATTTATTTTAAACACTAATCATGACCAGCAGCTAATCCCTGCGTAAACAAAAAAACTTACATAAAACTGTTGTTTTCTTTATTTTTATGGCTAAAGAGTGAGCCATATTGGTGTTCTTTATTATGCCTTGAAATATTTTTTAATGAAATTTCACTTACTGGGTGTACTATATCGTCACATACCATACTCTGTTCTATTTATAGTGGGTTATATTTTCTACTTAACGTTCTATGCAAACCTATTTTTCTTTTATCCTTAAATTAATTCTATCACTTCTAATTATCACCATTCCTACATCAGCCTTTAATAATAATTTTCCCAATACATGTAATAAGATACGTGATTTTGCTTGTATAACTTCAACTTCATTAACTACAGTAACAGAAGGATACCTAACGATATTTGAGCAAAACACTGCGTGTTGTTTCCTTGTATAAAATATTTATTGTAGCATAAATACAATGATGTCAAATTATCTGTGTACACTGTACCTTACCTGAAATATCACTGATAATGGCTATTCAAACCAGGCCACATCTGTCTTCTAGTCAAGCCTAATTCTCCATTATTTAACATTTATGAAGACGAATATATAACTAATTGCGATTAAAGACCATGACTTCAAAAAAGTTTAGTGAAGAAAAATAACATTTTATAAAAAACAACCATTATAAATCACCCTCCGAACATTTCAGCCGACGGTAAATATACATGGAATAAATAGCTTTATGCGCCTGCGTATACGAACCGCTGGTCACCCTCTCGATAAGATGGCGTCGTACGATAGCGAGGAAGTAATTCGTGTTGGTGATGTTAAAATGGTACCAGCTAAGACAGAAGGTGCCCCAAATGTGTTTTCGCCGACACCCTTTATCCTGGTACGCACCAGGCAAGTTTAACTACAACTCTTAAATCAAATCGTTTTTATTTATGTTAAAAGTGCAACAACTTGTTGTTGCGACATATTCTAATTCTTATGAAATTACCATATGATACGACGATGTATAGGTACAGTACATCTAAATTAGTAAATATATACCAGTTTTATTTTATCAAAGGTGGATTCCTGATTCAGAGGCCAACTTCTGTGTACTATGCAATGAAAAGTTCACTCAAGTTCGACGGAAACACCATTGTCGCGTATGTGGTAAAGTGTTGTGCGCAAAGTGTTGTTTTGAAAAGGTATAAAGATTTACTTGGAAATTACTAAATCATATGGGATCAGAACAACATGCTTGTAATACGAGGGTATTGGGCTATTACATTTATTACATAATCCCCCCGCCCCAATTTAGGACGTTGGAATTCTTCAGGGCTGTGTACTTGAAATGACCATGAAATTCTTCAGCAGTCTTGTGGTGTCTCACTACTATTAAGTACTAAATACTGCACAATGCCCCTAGATGTCCGAAAATGTGTTTCCTCTATGCAGTAAACATGACTGTCAGATTTACTTGTGGGACATTAGGGGCATTACCGTGGTCCCAGAAATTTCTCTTGTTGAGACAAGTAGAAACAGTGAATATCAAGCTGTGAACTTGCAAAGGGATGAACAAGAGAAACCTCTGATAATAGCTGTGCAGAACTCATATTCATGTCATCAAAGCAATTGTAATTGATTGATCAATCAGGACAAAACAGAAGTTATGATGCATGTTAAAAATTATCTTAGTATAGGGAGGTTTGTGCTGTTATTATGAGCAAAATTACTCAACCCCTACCCCTAAGAATACACAATTCAGACAACCAATAATTTGATGGCATGAGATTCTGAACAGTCATTACCAATGCATACTTTAGTTTTGTACCCTGAAAATAAATTTTAAACTATTTTTTATTCTAAATTGATTCACCCATTCTGTTACCATTTCTTTTCCTCCATGGTCTTCAATACAGTGGGGACAAATTAGTCTGTACTGATTTGATAAACTGTATCATCCTTTTCATTTGATCTATTACTGTAAATAAAAAGTAGATATTAATTAAGGTAGTAACAACTGTTAAGAGTACTCTGTTAAGATACACCCTGAACCATGTGATTACAATTAATTCTGAGTATATATAAATAAAAATACAAAGTACTACTGGTAAGGTTGTGTGAGTGAATGCTAAGTGGATATGCTTTTTATATATTATATACTGTATATTATATATTTTTAGATTACAATGCCTCAATATGGTGATGAAGAAGCTACACGAGTCTGTAATTATTGTTTCCCAATCAGTAACATGATAGCAATGGCCAGGTCAACACAATTGGTAAGTGCTGTTATATTTGTTTGGAGGGTTAAAGAAACAGATGTCAGAATGTTTGGTTGTAGATGGTTGTATATAATACCAAATATAGGTTTGGGGGCAAAGGTGACAATTGATTATATATCTGATATTGTAAAATAGGATATAGGCAGGTTGAGATAATTGAGACATATTGTACGCTACAAGAAGATGTTAATGAGAGCTGGATGAAGTGAGTTGTTTGTCATAATAGAGGTGACAAACATATATGTACATCATATGAGGTGACATGTCAGTGTCAGAGATTGAAGACTAAGGACAACATGGAGTTAATCTGTAGGTTGTGGAAAAGGGTATAAGAAAAGAGTATAATTAATGAGCTGGAAGTACAGTATATATATATACTGCTCGTGATCATGTCTGTTTAAAACCCAGGCTGTATCAAATAATTATTTTTATTTCTATTAAACTGTGTCAAGTTAATACCTTTGAGTTACTAGGCACCCAGATTAGAAGCTGCAAAAGGTTTGGCAGAAATTGCAACACAATATGATCAACTGAAAAAGGTAAAACATAGTGCTCAGGAGGTGTATGAAAGATTATATATAGTTATTATTATACCAGGACTGTAAAAGTAGATCACGTAACATCATCATTCGTTATTACAGTCCATAAAGAACTCATATTGTATGAAGTTATTGTTGTTTTAAGTTGATGTTGTAAGAGAATTCAGAAAGATGAAGATGAGATGGGTTGAGGTGCTGCAATGTTGAAGTGGAAATGCAGTAAAATTTCACCTAATCATTTTATGATTACATACTAAAGATCATCTAAAATGATAAACTACCATTTTTATACAGCTTTGTTACCTTGCTTCATTTGTGAGATGTTCAGGTTTGTTAGATATGCAAATATCATACTTATGACATCACACTGCATAATGAGTTTTTACAAGGAACAGTTATTGGGGCATTCCAATGAATTTTATTCTTAGACAAATATGTATAGCTACCAGTACCAGTCATAGTCACATACACCCAGTCAAGTGCTCACAGCAAAAACTGTACTGCTTGCACCAACTCACTATCTAATGTGATGTCATAAGTATGACATTTGCATATCAAACAAACCTGAATAACTCACAAACAAAGCAAGATAACAAAGTTCTACAAAGGTGTTCGTTCATCATTTACAGTAAGATCATCTTTAGTATGCAATCATAAAATGTTTACAATACTAAAATTTTGCTGCATTTCCACTTTAAGATGGGGAAAAAACTGCTGACCAACTCCTGCACAGTGGCTGTGAATTCATTGTTTTTTTTATAAATATTTAAGCTTGTAGAATCAGGTGGTGTTCAAACTTTGATACATCTTGCACAGACAAGCATCCAAGAAGTGAAGGTATGTACAAGATTAACCCAAGTGACGTTGTCCCGGTCACAAACAGCCACTTTACTATGGGTAACACCAGACATATTTTACTCACCCAAGGGTACCCCTGAAGTAAAATAAATTCAGGTATTAACCACAGTAAAATACTAAACACTTGGTTATACATGATTATAAATGTACATGTCCAATATTTGGGTAAGAAACCCTCTAAAGCCTGTTTTCCACTTCAGCTGTATTGTACCATACCGTACCGTACCATAGCGATTTCTTTTGTGTGATAGTCATTAGTCATGCTCTGATGCTCATGAAACAATAGAATACAGTACATTTCGCTACAATACGGTTGAAGTGGAAAGCACCCCTACGGGAAGCCCATGCAGGTACATGTACATGTAGACATGTATACACCTACATATGCACATACCCATACACATGTGCATATACATCCATATATATATATAAATATATTTATAATATAGTTACTCGCTATATATGAGCTTGTCTGGAATTTCATTGGTTAAAATACTCACAGTATATCAGCTCATATACGGTGAGTAGTACAAAGATGTGCAATTGTTATGTTAAAATGTAATTTTTTTTACGATGAAATAAAATTTTTATCATATAATAGTGTTAACTATATT
>JAOBAZ010007459.1:0-13540 GCA_026546875.1 Pteroeides caledonicum | reverse complement strand
TATATATCTGTGGTCTATCTATATGCGCTCTATATATGCGCAATAGTGACAACTTCATGTCACAGACGGCAAATTGTAAAGTGTTAGGAGAGTTTCTAAAACTGTCAAAACGATTGCTTGCACATGTTAATTATAATATGGATATTTATTAAAATTATGTGCTACAGCGCGGGTCGTGTTGAGTAGAAAATTCTTTTTAAGGCGGTCTGCGGCGATTCATATATGAGTTGACATTACAGGAAGTTTTTGTTATGTACACTATACACCATAACATGCCGTATCCTCCCAAAAGCACGACGTTTTATATCTGATATAACAAGGACGCCGATATTAATGGAAACAAGACGCCTGTGATTAACTTGCGCCGCTCTAAGTTTGACCTGGAAAAGGAATATTTAATGTGCGCAGGTACACGGCCTGATTACTCCGAGTCTCCGGCTGGCCTTCAAGGCGGGTTGAGGTTTATACCGTTCGTCTGAACGCTTTCGTCTTCGTTGTAATTGCGGTCGAGTACATGTTGTGCCAGCGCTGGTTTTAGTCGGGTTAGATAGAGGATATGTTCAAATTTATTTCCATGACAATGTGAAAGAAAACATTTTCGAATGGGAGAAAAATTCTAAATAGGCTAGCTATTTGAAAATATAGCATGTTTCGAAAACACCAGTCAATACTTCGTTATATTAAAGAGTCGCGTCCCGCAAGATAGCTCTGTGCCAGTTTTGGTTTCATGTGTGCCAGCATGAGCATGTTCCCAGCATCATTTTGATATAATATGGTAAAGAAAATATTTTCCAGAACGGAGATATTTGACTGTAGGAATGTGATTTAATTGGATTCGTCAAATAACATTTCACACTCCGAACGTAGGCGAGTTATTTAATTTGTTGTATTTCTGCGCAATATTTTGATATACACATTACGGGTTTTTGAAACACGTAGTAGTGACGCTGAATAGTCGGGGCTAGTACATGAACAAATTTAGTGATATTAAGATCTTTTGATGCTATTTTTCTAATACCTTAGAATTTTTTAATAATAATTACAGTACTTCCTATTACTGTATAGCTGCCTTTTAACACTTAATTTTCTCTAAAAAACTCCATAGAATAAGACTGGCAAACAAGGCAGAAGCTTTAGTTTTCGCGCACTTACTTACCGTTAGGTAAACGGAAGCCATGTCTTCCCCGAATGTGCGGCTGAAGTTTGTCGCTTTTCATTGCTGGATTTTTTTATGAAATGTTGCTGTGCCATTTGTGAAGCTATTTATGTCAGAAGGCATGCGTTATTAGGGCCATGCTCATGTAGTTATAGGCGTTAAATTTTATTTTTAACAAATATACAAGCGAATAAATCCAAATTGTCTTTGCTGAGTAGCCTCCTCCGCAGGCATCTCGTTTTTCTATGCTTCTAATTACGAGCCCCACACGCGTGGGCCCACGCAAAGCCGAACGCGCGTTTCAACCAAAGAAGAGGCCTGCGGAGGAGGCTATTTGCTGAGAGTTGCGAAGGTTATATTGCCGATATTTTATCGCTTTTTGAAATAAATTATTGTTGGACAAGTTTCTTGAAATAAATTATTGTTGGACAAGTAAGAACCAACGATTAACTAACGTTTATGATGTAGATTGCGATTTTTTGGCAAATATTAAGGGAGTTATAACGAAAACTGCTATATTGAATGTGATATGTATCTCGGGTCTTCAGTGCCCTCGGGCCTCACAGTGGTTACAATGTCAATGGATTCTTTATGTGATCGTGGCTTGTAAACCCGCTTCGAAATTGCTCAGCTTCGGTTAGAGTAGGTCTACCACGATCAGTGAGTGAGTGCGAGTGTATGTAAAGTGAGCATGATTAACATGAAAACGAACCACAATTTCCATTTGCGGCGTTGTTCCCTATAAAACAAAAATCTCCTTCGATCTTTCGAATTTTGCTTGGCTTGATGCCTTGTGCACTGGCCGGAAGGGTTATATTTAGCTACCACGCTGGCCGAGCCGCCGCCGCTGGAGGACTATTAACTAAAACATGAAGAACAACATGGAAAGCGGGCAATCCTATACTTGCGCTCGCGCTACGCTGCGGCGCAAGTAATAAATGTCAATGCGCGCATCTGTTAATACTTTATTATTTAGTTATGTGTGTATAAACGTATGTACTGCATACGTATACACGCACACATATACACGTCCAAACACACACGCACACACGCACGCACGCACGCACACACACATACACACACCTATGGCAAGGAAAAGAAAGTAAATAATTGATAAATATAAAGATAAGCATCTGAATGACATTATATTTATCTAATATCTGTTTTCGTTAATATCTCATAATTATTTTAATTAATTCTACTTGCATTTTACCTTTCACGAAGTATGTATACGTCGTATACAGGCAAAAAAAAGGTAAGAAGATAGCTATGGTTAATTTTCCATTCAATAAAGCTTCTGGTCTATTTTGATAGATTATTGATAGTGACACCTCCTTTTTAGTGTGTTTCTGTACGGATTTTTTTTTAGTATATTTTTTGGTGCCTTCCAAAGCCTAAATTTAAGTCTTCACGTAACCGTTCAACTAATCCTCACAAGTCAACGTCACACGCAATCTATAACCGGATAAACTATTAAGATATACTATATAAATGTATATCAATTACCAATGTATTGTAATAAAAGAGTAGTCTTAACGTCTTAAAGGTTTTATTCATCATTCTCAAGACTATCGATATAGTTCTTGCTATAATAGCTTTATTCCCAGACTTTACACTACAATTTTTTGACTGCAGTCACTTGCGGGTAAAACTAAAACATAGTTCGGTAAGCTCTGTATTGCAGGGTGACATTTGCTGGAACTCCCTGTTGTGTTTCAAAAATTTTGAGAAGAAACGAGTAATTAAAGTAAACAAAACCTAATTATTCCTAACAAGCTCTCTGTTCTTGACATTGAACACCGAGCAGATATTTTAATAACAACTAACCTAGTAAGAAATGAAGAAATTTTCCATATTTCTTGCTTATACTTATAGAATATTTGTACTAAGGCCTTCACGAAACGGTTATAGATATTTATTAAAACCTTTATATCACAGTGATTATTTTAACAAATTTATCACAGAACTATAGAGACGAAAACAGAAGGAGCAGATGGGAAAATTCTCACAAGGACATAGGAGGAATATTTTTAGCTCATAATTTACGTTAAATGGCTGCGTGAACGAACCGTGCGCGAAATCCAAGCCAATAATTACTTTTTTTTTTAATTAGAACAGTAACGTACTTTGTTCAGTACAATCAAGTTGTAGGTGCATATAGATCGCTATGCTCATTTAAAAACAAACACACCTGAAGATAGAATACCTTTTTATTGAAAACGTGTCAGCCACAATAAAAACTTTGGTCGTTCGTTTAAAATGTATTATATGGATTTATATTATTTATATAATGTTAAAATAGAAAAAGCAAAACTTACCACTAATAGGCTTGGTTGTTCTCCTACTGCTATTGGTGCCACTCGTGTTGGAGCTCTACAATAACAGAAATATGTATACAAATATTCTAAAATCTTTCAAATCGTTAAGAAGATAAATTGTCTAACAGCTAACAGGTAATAATGTTGCGCGCCTATTGACCTGTCAAGCACAATTAACACTTCAGCTATGCATATAGCTGCATACCAAAACATGGTGATGGTGTTCCTTGGAGTCATACAAGACTAAATGGGTAAAAGCAGGATAAATACAATGGCATATACGGATTTGATTTAGAACCGTTGTTTATTCTAGATTATGCCGATTTAGAAATGTGGAAATTTAAAATATTTTGCATGGATAAGAGCACGCAATCTTTCTAGATATACTTTACAGCATTACACGAGCATACCTTATCTTGGGCTCCAGATGGCAGGATATGTTGACTTGTCAATAAGTTTATTGCCTGATGACAAACTTAAGGTTTCGCAGTACAGCAGGGTGCCATCTGTTGCTCATTTCTAACCGCTTGAAAAGACCGACTGTTAAAACAAAATGTAATCAACTCTTACTAAAGGATTTCTTAGTATTATTGTTTTTGCCCAGATCCACTCTTTTTTCAGGTGTCATTTTTAAGAAAATGCAAACAAATGGGTTTTTAAGTTATTATTAATACGCCAGACTTTTCAGAGCAGCTCAGGTTCCCAACTGCGACTTGTATTAAAAATAAACCTCACAACCATGACTTGCATAAAAAATAAAAGTTCATAGTTTTGAGAAGTGTCAACAACCAAAAAATATTACCACACAACAACTATAAGCAGATACATGTAGCATGGTGTTGACTGGATGAATGATATCACGAAATGAAAGTCACGCTATTACCACAGATGTCAACTTGTTATCGCCTGTAAATTGGTCTTACTATACAAGGTACAATAAATATCTAGTTTTTAAAGATTAAAGAAAATACGTTAATCTTATCCTGCTCGTTACATTCTACATTCGGTAATCCAGTAAGTTACTCGAGATTTACGTGCCCGTTTTTCACGATTACAAAATCAATTACTTCTAAAGCAAACATATTCTGATTGAATTAGTATTTCCGTTTGGTATCATGTTCATTGAGAAACTTGAATATTTCAGGTGACCATGATATCGATTGCCCGCGGCTTACAGAACAAAATAGAAATGACGCGATGACAAAAATTTCTTAATGACAGAGCCCAACAAACAAGGTTTTCCAAGTAATTGGTTCTCTGTTTTTAATTTTGCCAGACGTAGAACAAGCAAGTTAAACAAATTTGTTGTAAATCTTATTACGTTCTTCTAGAACAGCACCAATTAAAACCGTGCGTGTTTAAATTATCTTTTTAGGTTCATTTAAAATATATTAAAAAGGGGGTGATAATTGGATACATCATTATTAAGTCGCCGACGAATATATTTTACTTTATAAATACTGAAGTATGATTTACGAATGGAACACGAGCAGTTATAGGTGCATGCTTCTAGTCAATATTTAATTTGAAGATAGCCAAAATATCGGTTAAGGCAGACATTCAAGCTGTAACTAATAATCTATTAATACTAACAAGCTGTAATAAATAAGGCAGACATTCAAGCTGTAACGGATGGCAATACCTGGCAAAAAACAAGTTAAACGCATATGTTAACAAAATTTTTAAAAGAAACGCAATTAACGCGTTTGAACCCATCAGCATGGACTGCGAAACCAAGACCCATCAACGCAAATTTTCATGTGTATTTCATTAACGTATGGTCTACTACTGATATGTAAAACTCATTGTTTAAAAATTAAGAAATGGAAAAGGGTTTCCAATAGGCCGCTATTTTGCCAAAGTGCACAGTGGAGGAAACTAGGAAGAATTGCACGTCTGTTAGGGTGTTTAGACATCTACCGGTTTCTAAATGATTCCATCTGGTGATATAGTCTGGCGGTTTATTTGAAGGATATCAAGAAAAGGGGAATTTGCCCATATCTTTCAATTATGGCAAAAATGAGCAAATTTGAAAAAAAAATCAGGATATACAGTAGTTATGACCATACCACGCGTAGTTTCAACCAACTTTAAAGTTTAAACAACCTTTTAAACCGTGTTCATAGCTTGTTCCAGTATCAGTAATTATGCTACACTATTGCCATTTTATTCAGTTTACTAGTTAAATTCTTCAACGAAAAATTTTGGCCTGTGTAATCAAAGACAAAACCACGAGTATCAATAATTTTTTTTTCTTTAATCGTTGGCGTAAAAACAATCTATACGGCGCCTCTACTCCCTCAGGTGTAGTTTTATCTTATACCAAAATATATCTAGTTTCTTCTACCGTATAATCAGGTACATTCTGATAAGCGCTTTCGTGTAAACGTATATTTAATTCTAGGCTCGATCTCTAGACTATGGATTCTAAACCAGACAATCATGACCATTTTACGTACAAACAGCATACTGGATAAAGAAATTGTTGTAAAAGAGCAAATGTATAGTTTTGCTGACGTGTCGGTTAAAGTCTCTTATCAGAGAACAAAAGTTCACCAAAGCTCAGTTTACACGTACGACAGTTAGTATACCTACAAAACGTATACACTGGTAATAAAAATACAGGTAAAGGTTAGACTTAGAGTATATAATAAGTCTCCACATGTAAATGTAGCTACGCCTTTCCTCAAGCAAAAAAAGTAAACCGTTCATACATTCTTTAGATCAGCTAAAAATCTTGTCTAAAATCGCACTGTAATAGATTACATGTGGAGTTTGTCTGAGCACACTGTTTCTAGAACGGCGCGGAAATCATCAAGAAAAACAATTTTTTTTCAAACAAAAAAGATAATTTCCGTTTTCAAACAAAAACGAATCGTGTACGTCAAAGAAACTGTGCGATGCAAAAACACCCGGTTTCTGGGGCGTATCTTATGTATTCAGTCGAAATTTCCATATTTCCCCTAATCATCAAGTACACAGCTTGTTTACATAAACTGCTGTGCAATAAAGTAGTGGGTCGTGCAATCTAAAAAACATTTTGCGATCACGCATTGGATCACTTATTAAAAAATTGTCAGGATTCTTCCTTGATATCTGAAGGAATGCCAAAGCTGTCCTACGTTTTTCTAATAAAAGAAAAAAAAAATCGACCATGTGTAAAATTAGCAACGCCAAACGGATAAAGAATTATTGATACAGCCACAGGAAGCAAACATCATCTTTTTTGTTCCTATGCATACTGTACTTAAAAAGTTTTGTGTTTTTTAAGTACTTTTATTTGAGTACTATGACTTTGCTTTTGTAGAATATCTACATTATATTAGTACACAGCACACACTTATGGTGTATAGTCGATGGTACTTTGTATAATATAGTATATACAAGGGTATACATGTATCACAGATATGTGCGGTTGGACAATATTTCTTAATTTCAAACTTACTCAACATTCTTGACAACTAACGAAAACTGATTGGTTCTGGTTGTTGTAGCATCTTTCACAATAAATAATTCTCAAAAGGGACATTTCGAAATCAACAATTTCTTAAAAAGCATTTTAAAAGGGCTTTTCAACAGCAAAAAAAATGGGAAGTTAAAACTACATTTTGATCACAGCATGCTAATTTAAAAGCTATTTAATAAATCATGAATATTTGGAAAAAAATAGCATTTTTATAGCGCAATCGCCAACGTTTGAACGCATTTATACTTAATAATTCCAAGACATGAGATTATGCATTTCTTATTAATTTAAATAAACGTTTCAAACGTTCGAAAAACATATCTAATATAAAACACACGGATATCGCTTGGTGTTCCGCATCTGATAAAA
This sequence comes from Pteroeides caledonicum, assembly GCA_026546875.1. Lineage (NCBI taxonomy): Eukaryota > Metazoa > Cnidaria > Anthozoa > Scleralcyonacea > Pennatulidae > Pteroeides > Pteroeides caledonicum. The sequence continues at coordinate 6,231 of JAOBAZ010007459.1, read as the reverse complement.
CATTCCAGCTCGTGTTGTAAACATATACCCACACATTCACCCATACGTGTACTTGCATACATACATACATACATACATACATACATACATACATACATACATACATACATGCATGCGTGCATGCACGCACGCACGCAAGCACGCACGCACATACATGCCGTACACATACACATACACATACAGACATATATTTAAGAAATAGCAAAAGAATGGCGTGTGATATGTAGGCAGGACATGTCAGAACACGTGCGGTTGCATCCCCCAGCCCTAGCTAGAGATCTATTTTTAAGTATTCAATTTTGTGTTGACTGCTCACTGCAGTCATTTTGTGCGTGCCAGTTTGACACCAGCAAAAGTAAAAATTACCCGATACGGCAACGCCCACTACTTGCCCACTTATTTTACGGATTTGTTGTATCTCTCTTTGTTTTTAAGATATTTCACTTTAAACCTGGCAAACGTTGTTGACGACCGCCATTTTGAACCTTAATTAGCTTCGGGAAACAACCAGGGTAACCGTTAAGAAACTCTTCATGTGACTGTGTTTAGAGTGCAATTTCTGTACCGGACTCCAGACAAACAACAAAATGCCAAAGCAACAAACAATCATGTTAAAACCTCACATTGTAATACAGTCAACAAAATATAAATTTCACGTGACCGTCACACCACTTCCGTGAATATTCAAGATGGCGGACGTTTTCAAATTGTACCAAACTTGTAGTGAAACATCTCGAATACAAAGAACGCTATAACAAATCTGTAATGTAGCTTATTAAATAGTTTTAATTCTTTCATTCGAGACAATGAAAGAATATATTGCCAGTGTCGTTTAATTGAATTCGAGAAAGAAGCAACAATATATTTTTATTAAAATCCATTTTAAACGTTTTTAAACAGTTCACAATCAAACAAATACTAAAAATATATTATATACAAAGTATTGTTCAAAACAATTTTTAAATTGAATTGCGTAAAAGCCCATATTCATGTCGCTACTAAAATTTAATGTTTGCAGTTACGACAAATGCCAAATTAAGTGCCACTAGTCAGTTAATATAGATTCAGTTTGTTGAATAAATATCTAGAAGTGATTACAACCCAAATAAATTCACCTGTCTACATTTAAATGTACAAACAGCGAAATTTGTAGCTTGTTTTCTTTTGAAAGGCGACCCTCGAACAAAAAAATTGAGCAGCGTGTCCCAATTAGCTGCTGAATACCATCGCCGGCTTGTTTGGGTTGGGTTAAATGCTTGATGCGCAGTTTTAAAACTCTACTTTTTTTTTTAATTGTAATTTTGGATTACGTTACAATTGGTTTGATTCTTGATGGGTAGAGCAGAAGGAAAAATTCGAGATTTAGGCTAGCGCAATATGGCGTAAAAATGACACGCACTTATATTATAATGTACATTTCATAAATGAATGTTTAATTTCTCTCGCACGACATGCATGCTTAAACGTTCTCCCAAAATTTGAAAAATACCTAATCAAAGATCTGAATATTATGACAAGAAGCACTCGTACTGGTCGTTTGACTCTGATCTCAGTTCTTCCTTATCTTTATTATCCTCATTAGAAACAACAACTCCTTCTTCGGAAGTTTCGCTCAGGTCACTTTCACGTACTGGGCTTGTAACCTGGTTTTCTGCTAAACGAGCAGCAACAGCGCTTATAGACTGTGACAACGACTGCCATTGAGACTTGAATAAACCAAAAAATATGCTGTACCCCTGACTAAAAGCAAATAAAAACAATTCATTAATGCTAAACGTATATGTTCTACTTCTAGTCAATCTAGACCAGGGTGTCCTATAAAATGAGATATGTTTCAATGTTTATTTTTCCGTGTTTTAAAATAAATAGCCAGATTCCAGTTCGGTCAATGTATTCCGGCCGCTTGAAAATTGCGGACTGCTATTTTGGCAACCATAGATATAGCAGACATAGATTTCGGTCTCGAGTCATTACGACATTAGGCGGACCCAAAAATGAAAATCCCAAAAATGGCGGCTGAAGCGGGCAAAGGTTACTGAAATACATTTAACCAATCTGGGCATTTATACAAATTCATTTTCTTTTTGAACTGTTTAAATTTGTTAAACGCACGATAGATGTTTTTTAAATATTTCGGCAATGATTACTATCCTTTAACAAGCGTAAACGGCAAAATATACTCCAGGTTTCGATAAACTTGTTTTAAATATAAGCGTTTCTGGTAAAATTACCTTAAATCCATTTCATTTTTTAAGGTTTATAACTGTCCGTATCTATCGCATGTATATAATGTAATTTTTCATAATTTTCATAATTTTTCATAAATTTTCATAATGAACCAAATAAAATAATTTTTATTGCCCTGGCGACTCATATTTGAAGTTAACGATACAATCCATCAATGTCAAACATTTTCTGGTCTTCCTGAATTAGTAACCTTTTATGAATCGGCAAAATTTTAAAAATGTTTTACAGTGAATACTAGCGAGTTGCAATTGCTTAAACATTCAGCAAGAAAAATAACATGTTAAGTCAGCCTGGTTGATGGAAAGTAGACCTATTTCAAATAATAAGGTAAACAAAACAGATAAAGTCAATTTGCTTTGACGAAAGGATGTCTAAAAATTTCTTAAAGTACTTCAGCGAGGAGCGATTATAGAATACCCGTCCACATTTGAGCTTTAATTTATACATATAAAATATATGAACACAAGAATCACTTCAAAACAGTTTAGATATAAAGTTTAAAAATGAAACATAAGAATATGTTAGTTTGGTCGAAATTCAAACGGGGGTTTTAAATAACGAGGCAATAACATGAGGCCAAATTTGAGTAAATGTTTACAAGGGATTAATAGGCGTAAGGTGTGAAAATGGACGGGTATTCTATAATCCAGCTAAGATAACTTTACAGGTGTCAAACAAGAGATGTTAACCTTCGGCAAATAACACTTTTCTTGACTTGAATTCGCGAGGCTGTTGTATTCTGCCAAAGACTTTCTAGGAGTGTTCATGTCAGGTATTTGTTTATTGGAACAAGCTGCAGGAATAGTTTAATTTAAACTGGTCACTTGAGCTTTTGCCCGCTTGAGCCCCCATTTGAATTGTCCATGATGAACCACCCGACAATATAAGGAGACTATAACGGGTCTGAAATCTATGTCTACTATATATCTATGGTGACAACTGACCTCGTCGCTTTGGTATAAAATTATTTACAGACGTTTTCGCATTGAATTATTTCGTATATCTCAAATAATATCTGTAATATTCTAAAACAAATACTTCTTTTCTTCTGTTAGTTCAGAAACGAAATATATTTCTATTTGTAGTTTAGTATATATTCGGCAAATCGCATAATAAATTTCATAAATTTTTCTTGGTCAAGCCACCATCTTGGCGATTACTTTCCGGCTTAATACCCAACGGCGATTCCTTTGGAAACAGAGAGCTTAAGTATGCGACGTTTTTGACAACACGAACGTTATTTGCCGTGACTGATGGCGTCAACCGTTCTTGATTGAAATCACGGACGTGGGACTGTATCGAGTGACGTGCTTGAGTTCAACCAAGAACGGCTGACGGCCTCAATCTTGGTGAATGGTTTGTACGCGTAACGTCCGTGTTCTCAAAAACGTCGCATGCTTTAATCTCTCTAATCTGATGTCATCACGCACTTGTAAAGCTTAGAACGAATGTCAACAAGCACGCGATGACGTCAGATTTGAAAAGTATCACCGCTGGTAATTGATTCTGAGCCGGGTGGCTTTTCCCTAGATGGTGGCGTGACTAAGTTAAATTTACGTAATTCGTAATGCGATTTCGCAAATAATAAACCCCACACTAAATCTTTTAGCTTTCCTGAATTAAACATTTGTATATCTTTGATACAGTTATTATTTATTCCTTTAAATGGAGTTCCATATTAAAACAATTCCCCAGCTGTATTTCATATATGACATCAAAAGTGTAAGCAAGTAACGAAACAAGTAATTAACAATGTGACATTTCAAGACATATTCAATTACGGAAGATAGCAGACGAATACGTCGAAATACTTGGCAAACATGTTTATCATAATACATGTAGTTACAAATTATGAATCAAAATTTATTATTCGTGTTAACTTCACAAAATGCGTCCTGTACGCAAAAAAGATTTAAAAAAGCTTTGCCTAAATTGTAAAATGGCATCTACTTTAGTTAAGGCATACCCCAGACATTTTTTCCAAGTTCAAATACTAATTGTAAAGTACATACAAATATGTAAACAGCTCGCATTTTTACTAAGCAGTATTCTTACACTGTCGCTTACAAGAGTTGGTGTTTAGTAAGTTTTTTGTTTCTTAAGGTTTTTTGGGCGTTGTCGTTCATGTTGCTTTTGGTTCTAAAGCAAAGTAGTTTGCGTATTTGCCTTGGTAATCAGATTAACATAAAAAACGCCACCCTGGCGCCCTACAAAAAACTCCGGACTGAATCCTAATGTTTAGCATGCTTACTAGGTGTCTCATGGCATTTCTTCCCAGTCCACCCAGCGTCGACGATGCCATTTTAAGTGATTTACCGTCGTGTGGTGAACGCAAGTTTTTATTGATGAATTCAAAGACGTAAGTATTATTTTTAATTAATTTCGCAAGAGTATAGATATTGAGGTAAAGGGTTTATATGCTCTAATCTGATGTCATCGCGCACTTGTAAAGCTTTGAACAAACGACAAGCACGCGATGACGTCAGATTTGAAAAGGAATCACCGCTGGTTATTGATTTTGAGCCGGGTGGCTTTTCCCTAGATGGTGGCGTAACTAAGCTAAATTTACGTAATTCATAATGCGATTTCGCAAATAATAAACCACACACTAAATATTTTAGCTTTCCTGAATTAAACATTTGTGTATCTTTGATACAGTTATTATTTATTCCTTTAAATGGAGTTCCGTATTAAAACAATTCCCCCAGCTGTATTTCATATATGACATCAAAAGTGTAAGCAAGTAACGAAACAAGTAATTAACAATGTGACATTTCAAGACATATTCAATTACGGAAGATAGCAGACGAATACGTCGAAATACTTGGCAAACATGTTTATCATAATACATGTAGTTACAAATTATGAATCAAAATTTATTATTCGTGTACAGTTCACAAAATGCGTCCTGTACGCAAAAAAGATTTAAAAAAGCTTTGCCTAAATTGTAAAATGGCATCTATTTTAGTTAAGGCACACCCCAAATACTTTTTCCAAGTTCAAATACTAATTGTAAGTACATACAAATATGTAAACAGCTCGCATTTTTAAAAAGCAGTATCCTTACACTGTCGCTTACAAGAGTAGGTCTTTAATTTTTGTTTTTTGACCTTTTTTGGACGTTGTCGTTCATGTTGTTTTTGCTTCTAAAGCTGAGTAGTTCGCGTATTTGCCTTGGTAATCAGATTAACATAAAAAAACGCCACCCTGACGCCCTCCACAAAACCCCGGACTGAATTGTTTCAAATAAGGCATTTCTTCCCAGTCCACGAAGCGTCGACGACGCCATTTTAAGTGATTTACCGTCGTGTGGTGAACATAAGTTTTTATTGATAAATTCAAAATTATTCTTAATTAATTTCGCAAGAGTATAGATATTGAGGTAAAGGGTTTATCTGCTGAATTTCAATACCTAGTGAAATTGTGCAAATGTTGATGAATATATAGTTCTAGAAATGGTATGGACGACAGAGCACGATGAAATGTTGTGTAGAGAGATAGTTGTAAACCCGTTCACTGGCACACGATAAAGAACAATCCAGCGAGGGGGAAAAATGGCGTTCTATTGCTGAAAACCTTAAAAAATACAGTAGATTAACTTTAAAGTCGACAAGCGGGCAGTTAAGAGATCGATATAATCATCTTGCTAAACAGCTAAGAAGAAAATTACGTTCTGAGATGTCAGCGAGTGGTATCGAAACCGAGTTGTTTGAAACTGAAAAAGCTTTAGAAGAGCTAATCGATGTTGAGGGTGTAGTTTACCAGTTTCACTAAGAGCCTAAGAGCCCACTAATAGTGTAATAAGTGTAATAGATAGCTTTGGAAAATTTATACATGATCAAAGTACTCCTGAAGTGTCGGTGGACTAAGTCGAAAAAATTCGCTTTGTTAGCTATAAAAGTTAACGCCTTACGTAACAACGAACATGCAAACAATGTATGCCTATGTTCAAAGATTCTAGAGGTGCACGAACGTTGCTCATTA
>JAOBAZ010007348.1:0-13542 GCA_026546875.1 Pteroeides caledonicum | reverse complement strand
TTGTTCCCTCTCTTTTGTCTTGTGTCTTATGTCCTGCGTCTTGTCTCCTGTGTCTTGTGTCCTGTGTCCTTTGTTCTCAGTGTAAATAAGCATCTTGTTTGAAATCAGGTTTTCTCTTCTGTGCAAGAAATACATCGATTTTACCTATATATATATCGACAGAAAGAGTTAATGGGTCGCAATATGCTTGAGCCAAGAGCACACGTGTAGAACCAGTACAATACAAGTTTCCGCAGAAACAGCTCTTTTTCCAGGACGACAATTGATACTCCGTTAAAGAGGTTAAATTTTAGTCTAAACACATTTTCTTTATCGCAAATATACCAAACAAAACGAATTGGACATATGTGCGTCCGATTGCGTAAACTGGTAGTTTACGTATTACCCTAAATTAAAGTTTGAAGTATAACAATTGTATCAATTGTTTAACGGGTAAATTCGCCATAAGGTAGTGGCAGTTATATAGCAGCCACAGAATGCTGACCCAGCTCGGTTTCCTCAAAAACTCGTACCCATGCACGTACTAATATATCACTGGCTACCTCTATACAAGTACGTAGCGCAAATGTGGAACGTTGTTACCGACTATAACGTTTGACCATGTAACTCCTAAAGTGATAATCGGCTGCCGAATTGAAATTTTTTATATCATTTATACAAGATTTTATATCACTGTAAAATATGCTTGGGAAAGGTCAATGGACGCAATAAAACCTCTTGAGACCATGAAGTGGAAAGAACAGAAGAGCTGATGAATACATTGACAAGATTTTTCCTCCGTTTTAATCCAGAAAGAAAACAAGAGGGGAGCTGGTTTTGTGTACTGATTGACGTTAATATGTAATAATCCTTCAACAGAATGTCGATTAGCCTCATCACACGCCCTGACAGAAATAAAATCAGATTCAGAGCAAGTGATAACGGAAGAGTATATACACTGAAAGAATAACAGCCGCGTTAATAAACAGAATTGAATACACGAAAAGTTATCCTTTTCATAAAATATTTAGTTAAATAGACATTTCATTTAAGCGTTATAATATACCGTACGATGCCTTGAAATGGTAGAATAGACATTAGACAGTATATATGTCCTCAGAATATTTACGGCAGAGTAAAATGATTTTCAGGCCGGTTTGGATAAAAGTATAGACGCTTTTAATATAACAGCAAAAACTCAGTCATGACTGTCATTCAAATAAACACCAAGACCATCCTCGCCGTAAAGCTATTCAAAAACCCATATATGGTTGAATATCACGTAAAATTGCATTAAGATATCAGAGAAAAAACCAGCTCAGTCATATAGATAACAGAAAACAGTAAAAATGAAAAAAGGTTTAAAAACAGGGTATAAACACTTTGAAAGTGTTCGGTTGAACCACTATAGAATATTCGATATGGAAATAAAATTTTGAATAAGGACAGACCACTTCAATGGCACAAAGGACTTTTTAAAGAAATATGGATATAGTAGCTATATCCACTAAACAAGCAGGATGAGGTGTTAGCACAGAATATGAAAGTCACCATAAAGCCATGGTACAAACAATTTCCAGTGCTATGTGTTGAATTCATACAACAATTGTAAAGAAAAGTTACAACAAAGGCTAAGAGGAAGGTTTGATTGACTATGCACTATCTGGGCAGAATTAAAAAAAATATTTGGGCTTGGAAATATTTCTTTACTCGGAAACCAGTTGGTTGAGAAATTTATTCGTCTGTTTTAATTTATCCGTACAATCATGAGCAACAGAATTGGACGCCAACCGAACTAATTACACCAATTTCAATAAGAAATATTCTTTATAATAGTTTCTTTGCCGTTTTTATATGATCTTCACAGAAGAAAACATCCATAAATTGGCCAGCATGTATATTTCTACGTTGTATATATTGTAATACAAAAGAAAAATAAGCCAGTCTATCATCGAAATCAATCCATTTTAAGTTTGAGTAAATATCCTTGGGGATTTATTGCTGTTTAAACATAGAGTATTTAATTGATTGAGTAAATTGAAACTAGGCATGACAACTGAATGTTTTCAAAGTTGAAAATAATTAAATAAAATATTTTGCTAGTTGATATGGAATCAGTTTGTTGACCACTTTAAACATTTCTTTAAATTTGTTCCCTATTATCATCAAAAGATCTCCCTTGCCCTTGGCAATATATCAATAGTTTCATTTGACATTCAAAACTGGAATAAATGGGACTTCGAAACATCATTCACAAGAGATGGTAGCCGTGGTAAGAGTGATTCTTAGGAGGTTTATGAATAAAGCATTGCTGGAGAGAACAGTATGCCCCCTGAGTACGAGATGAGTTGGCTTTGTGAAGTACAAACAGAATATATATCATAATAGTTCTATTCAATTCACTCAATAAAATGCAATACTCAGCGTTAAGATATTACTGTTCATTGTATAAAAATAGTAAAAATGAAGCATTGAAAACGGTCATTTAGAATTAAGTCTAATCTTACTGCACCTGACCAAGGCCAAGAGTTTAAAATCTCTCCTGCGCGTCTCTGCGGATGATTACTGGCTTGTACTGAGCAGGTGACGACGTCTCGTATGTATATATACATACATAGTATAAAACACCTTGACACTTGCCATTAAGATGTCCAGGTCTCAAACAATGCTAATTATACCATGATTGTTCCCTAGTAGAAGTATTTCCATGTTTCAATACTGTCGAAACTGGCGGTTCGCGTGTATTAGTGTCCTTCTGTTGTGTACCAAACACGCATCTAGGCTTTGTAGTAATGCTTGGCGATTGCGGTTGAGAATTGTCATGTAGTTTCATATGCTTTCGTAACGAACTCGGATGCGTGTAACTCTTGTTACAACCCTCCACGCGACAAATATATGGTTTATCCGAAGTGTGAACATGAGAATGTTTCTTCCGATCGCTAGAGTTCGCAAACCGTCGTCCACAGCCAAGGTATTCACACATAAATGGTTTTTCCCCGGTATGAGTCCGCCTGTGAATTTTTAAATTCTCCGATCTAGCAAACAATTTTCCGCAGCCAGGAAAATTGCAAGGGAACGGTTTCTCGCCTGTGTGTACTCGTATGTGATTAATAAGTTTGTATTTTGCTTTGAAAGCTTGGCCATCCCGTTGACAGTCTTTCCAGTAACAAGTATGAATGTTTGTATCCGTTGTGCTTACATGCTCGTCTGATATATGTGTAACGAGGTCTTGTAAAATCCTGAATTGTTTCCCACATGGTTTTTCTTCTTCGTCGTTAGTATTGTTGTTTTGATCAATCCAAAGACATGTCATTATCTCATTGCTAGGTTGAGGAATAATCGGAGGGTAGATGAGGTCAGACGTTCGCACTAGATCTGGTGTGGAAAACGGAAAGGTAGGATAACTTACTTGATTGTGTATTCCATTGATGTAATATGACTGAGCAACAACTTGAGGAGGCAAACCTGAAATGCTTCCAGGATCTGGCGCAGTCGGTGTATACTGGCTTATGCTGTTGGGAGTACCGTCGCAGGGATTTGAGAAGTTCTGTCCGGCGTAATTGTTCGTTGTGGGGACACGAACAGGGCCATTTGGAGGCGGCGTGTAATAGTTGAGTCCATGCGAGAAGCTCACTGTTGATGAGCTTGCGGGTTCTTGAATAGGCATGAGATGAGTGGGTCCTGGCGAGTTGATCGCTCCGTGGACATCCGATGAATGGAAAGAGTACTGTGGTTGTTGGACAGGGTGATAAGGTGGAAACGATTGAAAAAGTCCCTGCCGTAACCCAATGTTGGTTTTCTGTTCAATTCCAATGTTATCGGGACTCCGGCCAAGGTGAGAACTGGGCCGCAATGTTGACATTCTGTGAGGTCTTGCCACGTTGTTGACTCACCTTAACTGGAAAACCACAGAGCCTGATCTCTTAAACCACTTAACAGGCCTGATAGCAGTTGATTGGTACAATCTATCACTCCCAGTCAGTTCGCACAAGAGCGGCAAACAAAGTGAAACAGACGGCTCTGCTCGAGGCTGACTTGCGGTGGATTCGACGGTATTTTTAGCTAACCTCGTCAGGTGGAAATAACGAGAAATAAATATTGGTTCTAGGAGTAGGGGTTTACGTATTTGAAGGGGAAATCGATGTTTGCGCCGCACCGTGATCCCATCTGTATCTGTTTCTAACGCAGTTGGACTCTCGCTTCTATTAGAACACACATGCGCAGTGGGAGCGATTCATCGCGCCATTACAATAACCTTACCCCCTCTGCGTTTTAGGTTCAGTTTGCAATTGTTGCAGTTTGTTTTCCGACTATTTTCGGCGAATTGTTGACATTATACACAATAAAGATAGATGCAGAATCGATTTACTTGGATCAACAGAAAAACTACTTTCCTGCTACAATCAGTCAAACGTCAAAACGTGTCAGAAGAAGACATACAATCGGGAATCTTGCAACATAACTACAGTCAAAATTGTTAAGTCTCGCATCCAAATATGCATTGCTTAGTTGCGTAAACAAAGCGGTTTTTAAAATTTCCCCAGGGCTTCCTCCAAACATGTTCTTCCATAGTTTTGCTTTGATATTAAAACGTGATAATGCCTAATGATACTGACTCAGAAAGCAGGGAAGAAAATGTGGAAATTTCAAGAAAATAGTTAATGAGTAACTCATGTGCAACAATGTATCGTATAAGAACGTGTTTCACTGCAACGATTTAACCGTTCACCATGACAAACATTCCTTGTAGATATTTAATTAGTCAACGCGATAAGCTTTCATGTGTCAAATGAACAGGAAGTGGAGTCATTTCCATTGAAATGATTAAAAGATCTCGCTGCCAGAAGCGACATCTATCCAGAGAGCTGGTCACGAAAAATTATTCTTTGCGAGCACCCCAGATATCCTTCTAGGTGTAAGCGGGTTTGACGTGTGAATAAGAAAATTGATAAAAGCGAAGATCCGATCAAATAAACAGTTTGCTTATCTAAGTAGCCGTTGTTATCAGGCCTTTGATCGAACAGATTAATTAAACAATATAAGGTGTTAAGTGGGCCAGTCGCCATACATAATGTACACAAAACGATGTAGTTGTCTTCATTGGCCAAACCAAAACAAAATTGCGTTCAGTTTGCGATTCTATTTTCTAGTACACACAGTTCAGGTGATTAGATGTATTCATACGACTCCGTTCACCTGCTGTAACTGGTAGCTTTCAGATCACAACTAAAAATATCCCGCGGTTCGTTGACATCTCGACCCCGCCTACACGAGATATCTATTCAGATCTCATCTCACGGTATGGAAGTTTATTAAACAGTATCATTTAAATTGGTCTCCCAGGCGGATGTGTTTCACAAAAGACACATTGAAAAACGTAAATGGTCGAACTTATTCCGGGTAAATGTTTATCGAACATAGCTCGGCTACGTTACATACGACAATGGCGAAAGAAAAGTATGATAAGGGTATAATTTGTTTTGAATTAATTATAGTTCGTCCCGTGAGTTCACTCAGCTGTCGTACAGGCAGCGGGAGAACACAACACGAGATCAAAATAAAAGCGAACGAATTCGTTGCTGCAATATGCTTTCTAGACCGTTCTCTGATTAGTGCGACGGAAAATTTTAAACCGATTTTGACAATAACCGTCTCTACGGACTGTTTAAATTAAGATATCTAAATAAATATGTTATCGCATACACTTTATTTACACTTTTCGGTTAATACCGCTGCTGTCAATACTGCCTGTAAAATCTGTTAACGAGTTTGCTATTGTTAGACAAACACTTTAACGCCAATCAGTAAAGGAATTCTTGCCGTGCACGCCGCGCAGAAATAACTGAGAAAAAGGTCTGAATACCCAACATAGTTCGACAGAACTTGCAACGTCCACCAAACCACCCAACTGACAAAATATGTTCCGACAAAAAAAATTACGTTATATAAACAGTATCGTCATTAATAAAGTATTTTAATGTACAGTTTTCGCGCCAGGACATTGGCAGAAATATTTATAGAGAAGAGAGATTTAACGTGAAAAAAAATGGGAAAATAAAAAAACGCCGTCACAGAACGTTGTCATATCACGGCTACTGTAGATAACAAATCAGATGAGAATTTAAAATTATTATTGAAAACAGATATGTGCGTAACTATAAAAAGCTATTGCAAAACGTTTCCAAGTTCAATTAATTTCTTTTTCTTAACTGGTCCAAATAATGAGAGTTTAATTAGCAATTCAGAGATTACGGGTAAAAGATACGCTGACAAGCTGAAAAAGCAATTGAAGAGGAAACTTGCAGATAGTTAATTCATGTGACCGCGGACTCCGAACTAATTGTGTAAAAAGGATCTGACTGGCTTTCCGGTTTGGATTTCGCTAATAACTTCATTAATATAGAATGTCGTACTTTTCAACGTCCATCCGAGCATGTGACTTCATAGAAAAAAAAGAAACAACTAACTTTGCTGACATAGAACTTACCAAAGTTAGATATTGGCGTAATCAAAACAATTTCTGAGCTGTTTCGAGGACAATGTTTGTCGGCATTACTTAGAGCACTTTTCTGGTTAATGCAGTTCGAAAAGCCATATTGTTGCGGAAGCATGTTATATTGCATGACGGTCTTTATACTAGTTCTTATACTGTAACAATGGAGTACTTTAAAGTACTTAAAAACTAAAAAAGTAAACCGTCCACCTCAAAACATCTCTCGATTCATAACTGGGCAACTAATGATGGAGTCATATCGGTGAATTGTTGCATATCCCTATGAAAACGAGACATAATCACCTGCAATTGTCTTCAGTAATGCAGGTTGAAATATGACATATTTCATTTGAAATCATACTTGAAATCAAATTTTATCTTGTCTATATCCGTTTCATCTATCAATAACCAACTTATAAACTTACAATGTAAATTTTGCCTTTAGTAGTCTTTCCTTTTGATGCAACGCCTCTCTTCTTGTGGTAAAATATCCTAACAGAACCAAATTGAATACTTAGCACACAAAAAAATATTAAATATAATCCGGTGCATGTGTATATAGAATACAGCAGCTACCAATAGGTAAAATATCCTAAAAGAACTATGGATATGGTAAAATATCCTAACAGAACCAAATTAAATACTTAGCACACAAAAAAAATATTAAATATAATCCGCTGCATGTGTATATATAATACAGCAGCTACCAATAGAAATTTCACTGGTCTATACGCATATATGTAAATATGAACATAAGTAGGTCAATAAAATAAATGGAAGTTAGTGAAGTCGCGTGCTACTTTGACAAAATTATTAGGCTGTTTAATTTATCAAATTATTGGGATACTCCTACATAAAGTGGCAAAGTGGTTTCCCAATCACGCGAATTTTTTTTCAAATACATAGTATGGAAATAGTATGGATAATGTTCCATAGTATGGATTTTGATTTCCATTAATATTATATGGATTTTGATTTCCATAGTTTGGAAATAGTATGGATAATGTTCCATAGTATGGATTTTGATTTCCATTGATATTATATGGATTTTGATTTCCATAGTATGGAATTCGGAGCGAAATCCATACTATGGAATATCAAAATCCATATAATATCCATACTATTTGAAAAAAATTTCCAGTGCAATATAGCGACTATGCATGTGAAAGTGATGATACCATATTAATGAAAAGGAAAATTTCATTAAATGCACGAGCAAACGCGGTGTGTTGCCCTACCGGAACCGTCTCAGTAGATATACTATTAAATTCTAGTCTTGGAAATATTTTTGTTCATGAGACTGGCTTGTTGTTTTTCTAATCGGAAAATAGATTTTAGATTAACAAAACAAAGTGTTTTGTCTGGTGAACAACACTGTCGCGTTAATTAGTACAACGAGGAAAATATACAATTAACATATTATCATTAAGAAAAAGCAGTTACGGCAGGAAATTTAACCACATAATCACAACCACACCTGTTTGATGAAACCCAAGTTATGACAATGTTTTAGATAACAGGTGGATATTTTTCTTTATTATATGGCTGCGGGTGTTTTACCGGAAACTAAACACTCGTATTTTCATATTTTCACTAGTGAAGATATGAAAAATTATGCACCAAATGTCCCGGAGGTTCGCACGCTCGTCTGTTGTTTTGCTTTAAAGATGGCGACACGAGCTTTTGTCGAAATTTCATTCGACAGAAAATGGAAACGAAAACACTGCTAAAAAACACAACATGATATCACAATCGTTAGAGACTATCTGAGAGTAACTTTTAAAGGCAATACATCGAACTAAGTAAAGTATAAAATTAAATTCCCCACCTTGTTTCTCTCATTTTGTTATCTATATAATAAGGTTACAGGGCGGTTTGAAGATATGAGGTTTAATTTCTCGTAAAAAACAAAAAGAAAAAAATATTTTACTCACTCGCTCCGCTCGTTCGTAAAATATTGTTTCGCCACTCGAAAATAAACCTCATATATTCGCACCACCGAGTGATATTCTCTCTATATTTTTTGAACTGCGTATTTACCATCCAGTATTTACGATAACTGAAATATTTTAATACAATAGTTTATCAATTTATGATTTTTTCTGCCATTTATTTTTTTGAAATTTTGGTTTTGTTATATTCACCTACGTATAGGTTGATATAACATATTAATACACCCAATTCAACCAATCAACTGGGAGGATTTGTTGTTGACCTGTGCGAAAATACTAAATCGTAATTATTCACCGCGGTCGAGGTGAATATAAGCGAGCATTTAGTTACCGAGGTAAATGTTCACTTATATTCATATAACGTTTACAACAAAAATTTTAGCCAATGAGAAGCTTTAAATTGTTATACTCACCTCTCAAAAAATAGTATAATGATATATTAGGATGAATCTAGGAAAACAATAATATAAAACGGGAAAAAACACAACAAATTTGAAATTCTCAGCATGGCATCTTAACGGCAACTTTGGGTACAAAAACCAAATGAAGATATAATTCCATCCTGGAAGGTACCCGACTGTACATATTTTCTATTCTGTGTATTACACATGTATGGCAACTTTTGCACAAGTCAGCGGCACATATAATAAGTATGAAAAATCCTTCGAGCGTTTTATTCCGTAAAAAGGACCAACTGGACTAGAGTGCGAAAGAAGTAATGCCGAGTAATGCCGCTTTTTGTAGAATTTTTATTGAAATTCCAATCTTTTCAAGATACTTGGCAAGGTTCTTGGTAACCATGCCCAAACAGCAAACCACCATTAGAACCCCATACGTTTTGATGTTTCACAAACGTGCCATTTCTCTTTTAATATCTTGGTACTTTTGGATTTTTTCTTTCTCTTTGTCTGCTATGCTAGCATCTCTAGGGACAGCAATGTCGATTATTATGCTTTCGTTCTCTTTTCTATTTACTAGCACTATGTCCGGTCTACGGGCTTGTATTTCACGATCTGTCTGGATGGTAAAACCCACAGTAGTTTTATAGTAGCAACTTCCATACCTGGTTCTGGATTGTGTTCATACCACTTGTCTGTCACTGCAAGTCCATACAGTTTCGCGATTGACCAGTGTACAACCCTGGCAACATTATCATGTGCTTGTATTGTAAATGTGCCATCTTACTGAACTCACACAGCAAGTGACCCACCTTCTCATCTTTCACTCCGCACATTCTACATAAAGGCGATAGCTATTGTTTCTCGATCTTTGCTTTGATAACGCTTGTTCTCAATGCTTGATCTTGGACAACTGTAATCAACCCTTTTGTCTCCTTCAGAATTCCTCTCCTCAACCCGTCCCATGATGTCTCATCCCTGACATCTTCCGTTTGTCGTAAAATCTGGCCATGTAGTTCCGTAGTCTTCCAGTTGTCTTGTCTATTCTCCATCTTAACTTCCTTAAAATGCTTAACACTAATAACAGTCTCACAATTTTCCGAACTTAGGAAGTTCTCATCTCTTACTGTCACAAGCAGTGGTTCCTTACTTTTGTGGACATAACTGGACAAGCCTATCTCTTCTACACATATGCAGTCCTCGACGCCGATCAGTTCAATCCACGACCACCACATCGTCTTGGGAGGTACAAGCTATAGACATCTGCCCTAGGGTCTAGCATTCCGTAGATTGTCATCCTTTGTCTTTCTATCCATGCTTTCCAGTTCAGCTTTATTCCAGTTAATTATCCCGGATCGGTATCGTAAAACTGACACAGCCCATGTGTTCATGGCCAGTATGGTGTTCCTTCCATTTAACTTCGATTTTAGAACTTTCTTCACTCGGCGGAAATACTCGCTTCTCAACGTATTCTTCATTCGTCAATGTAATAAGTCATCATACTCAAGGACACCGAGATACATGTACTTGTACCCATCTTCCTCTACTGTTTTCACTTTTTGACCGCCTGGAAGATTAATTCCTTGAACCTTAATAACTTTTCCTCTCTTTAACATGAGGACGCCGCACTTTTTCAGACTAAATTCCATCCCGATATCACTGCACTGGTAATCACCCGGACAGTCTTCACAAGGGAATCAACTTCGCGGTCATCTTTCTCGTACAACTTCAGATCGTCCATGTACAACAGATGATTAACGAACCTAGCACCTTTTCCTGGTTGGTTTTTGTATGTACTATGTACAGCACAACTTCGAAGTGCAATTGATAGCGGTATCAAGCATATGATAAATAGATGAGGTGATAGACTATCACCCTGAAAGATGCCTCGCTGGGTTTGAATTCCGGGCCCCTAGCATATGGCCACTCGATGTCAGTATTGTGTTCCAATTTTTCATACTCTCACGTACTAATCGCTGAATATTAGGCACTATTCCAGTGAGTTCTAACGTTTCCAGTATCCATGAGTGTGGCACCATATCATATGCTTTGCGATAAATCCATGCCATTGCCAGGTTTGTTTTTCCACGCTTGCAATTCCGTAATACCATTTTATTATTATTATTATTATTATTATTATTATTATTACTATTACTATTATTATTATTATTATTATTATTATTATTTATCCTTATTTACACAGTTGCACGATGGTAAGAACTGTTATTTTTGGTCTTTCAGTCAGGTGACAACACGCCTCCCTAAACTGAAAGTACTCTTCGGAAGATTCTCGCAGAGCCAAGCAGTACTGTTTTCTGTATGGTAGCCACATTTAGGCTGCTATTGAGATATTTAAGATAGCTCTATAGTAAACATCCTCAGAACACCAAGCACGATGGGAATAGTTGTAACGGACTTCATCTTCCATAGCTTTTTAATCTCAATAGCCAAGTCAACATAACGCTCAATCTTTTCCCTTTTTTTTTATCTCTAATCCTTTTGTCGCCAGGACAAGCTACATGTATGTCAATTATAAAACATTCCCTTTCTATTTTGTTGATTAAAACAATGTCTGGTCTGTTATGTGGTATTTTCTTGTCTGTTTGCACTGCAAAATCCCACAGTAATTTGATGTTATCATTCTCTATGACAGATTTTGGAACGTGCTCATACCATTTTTGTTGATGTTCAAGCCCATTGGCTTGAAATAAGTCCCAATGTAGCGCCCTTGCTACTCCATCGTCACGATGTTTGTATTCTTTTTGTGCCAGGACAGAGCATTCACATAGGATGTGATTTAGGATTTCATCCCTCTGCTGGCACACTCTACATTTGGGATCTTCTCGAGACTTGTCTATTTTATCAAGTTGGTCCTTATCGATTGGGTTTGTGCAGATATTAAAAAGCTTACCGTTTCTTTTTAAGCTGTCCGTTTTTAGCCACAACCAACTTTTCTTTCCTGCAACATCCTTGGTATCCCTGATGAACTGTCCATGAAGTTGTTTATCCATTAGTTCCCGTGTTCTTTCTTCTTCTCGCCTCTTCTTAAATTCCCCTACACTCTCTACTGCCTCTAATTCTAACATTGTCTCTTTCCTTGCAGCACAAAGCAATTTCTCTTTATTATTTATAACATAGTTAACTAATCCCAACTGTGCTTGGTCTACATAGTCTTTCACTGATATCAGACCACGTCCTCCAACATCTCTTGGTAAGTATAATCTGGCTATACTGTCTCTTGAGTGAAATGTTCCGTAGATATTTAGATATTTCCTTGTTTTTCTATCCAATGTCCTTAGTTCGTCTCTTGTCCAATTTAAGAACGGCGCAGAGTACCTTAATAGTGACACTGCCCATGTATTGATAGCACATATCATATTACCGCCATTGAGTTTTGATTTTAGTAGCTTTTTTGTTCTTTTCAGATATTCATTAGTATAATAATACTCTTGGTCTCTACATATCTAAATTCAGTTGCTTGGAATATGCCTAAATATCTTCGAATATGCCTAAATATCGAATATGCCTAAATATCTATAGCTTTTATTTTTTCAAGATTTTTAATCTCATCACCATTTGGTAGTGTTATCCCATCAGCTTCCTTTAACTTTCCCCTGTATAAATGAAGTGTTGCACATTTTTTTACCCCAATTTCCATTTTGATGTCAGTGCTGAATACGCTGACCGTGTGTAGAAGGCTTTGTAGTCCCTTCTCTGATTTAGGAAAAAGTTTCAAATCATCCATGAATAGCAGATTATTAATATTTTCTCCATTCAGATCATAAGCGAACTTTGACTTTCTAAGTATAAGCGGCGACAATAGAGGTGAAAGGGAATCCCCCTGAAATATTCCTCGTTTTATCTCAATTTCTCCAATGTGTAGCTCCTCCCGACGTGAGTTTTTCAGTAGTTCTTTAACATTTCCTGAAATTCCAAAGGAGCGAGGCACTTTTGAATCCAGGAATGGGGGACCATATCATACGCCCTTTTGTAGTCAATCCACGCCATGCTTAGATTTTTCTGGTTTCTTTTTGCATTTTACACACCATTTTGTCAATGAACAGTAAGTCATGCGTTCCTCTGGATTTTTTTCTGCATCCTTTTTGTTCCTATGGTAGTATAGTTTCTAGGTGTTTGTATATCTCATTAAAGATTATCCCCGTTAGCAATTTCCAAAACGGTAAACATGTAATTGGTCTAAAATTACTTGAAATATTGCCTTTTGGCTGGTCTTTTTGAGTAAGGGCCGTTCTTTCCCTTGTCATCCATTGGGGTACATGGCCATCATCTAGGCAGTCGCTAAGTTGCATAGATAACCTCTCGTGGATGCATGTGAAATTTTTAATCCAAAATCCCTGTACCATATCAGGCCCAGGTGCTTTCCAATTTGGCATACTTGATATTACCTTTCTTTCGTTTTAAATACCAACTCGAATAAGTCATATGTATGTAACTCATTTCTCATTCTTCCCATTCATTTTGTATTTTTCTGATGTTCCAACGGTACACCTCAGATATTTTGCCAAAATGTCTTACCTTCTTCTATCTCTTGTACCACTTTTTCCTGTGGACCTTTGGTATCTACGCTGTCATAGAATCTACTTTGATTATTCACAAACATCCTGTTTTCTTTGAACTGTTTCATTCTATCAGTATATCTTTTAACTTTGTGTGCTTTTGCAACAATGCGTTGTTTGAGCTCCTCAATAACTACTTGATA
>JAOBAZ010007237.1:0-13546 GCA_026546875.1 Pteroeides caledonicum | reverse complement strand
TACAATAGTCATGTGACGAGGAAGGACCCTAAACTTGCATAAACGTTACCCAACATAAATAATGAGTTCTATTGAATCTTAATCGAGTTTCCAAACCATGTACTCCAGTAACTATGATTGAATATTTATTGAGCTTCCAGACCATCTACTATCATGTAGCGTGACTCCACTAGCCACCATGTTGGCTTTAACAAAAAATTTGAAAACATTGTGAACAATCAAATCTGTCAAAAATCTTTTAGGTAGCTTTTTACTTACACTTATTGTAAATGTAATCTTTTGGTCAGAGAGCTACCGTATTGAGAAAGGTCAACAGAAGAAATTGAACAAAACAAAATTTCTCTTGGGTGTAAAAAATATGGCGGCCAGCGAAAACTAATCAGCACATATTTCTGCTAGTTTGCCAGTTTTAAATATTTTATATAAAATATAACTACCCCAAATATAAAATACCCCAAATGTCACGTTCTTTGTTGAAGAAATTCACCCATTAAGTCAACTCTGGAGCACAAAATAAAACGAAAATAAAGCTCACTTTGGGTGAACAAATATGGCCGCCAGTGGGGTTGCGCAAGGGCTCATCTCTGCCGATCGAGTATTATAGACATGAGTGGTGTAATCTAGCACGTGGACCCAAACGTAGCGGGTCAGGGGATTGCGGCTAGGGGAGAAAACAAAACAATCTCCTCGCCTTTCCCACCGCGCACCCGCTTGGCCCCGCAATTTATTCTGTGCCCGCAAGTCTTCCCCTCGCGCGCCTGCAATCCTTACTGTTATTTTGGGGAACGCCATGTAATATTTTCGTTTTGTCATTGAATGGTCGTTCGAGGCAATGTAGCACTGTAAAAGCAAAAGCTAGCTCGATGATTTATACAAGTAAGTGCAATAATTTGAATACATTACGTTATGATGTTTTAATCATATTAGGTCTAATGTGATGTTTTATTCACACTCATAACACAGCTCTTAGTTGGGCACCTTGTCTTGGCTGTCCATAGCCATAGGTCGTAGGTTTTAAGGGCAGGTTAAAAACTACTAAATTTACTATTCCATATATTTTATTAGCTTTTTGAACAAGATAAATCCTCCCACAGAAAGTCGTTTTGGAAACATTTAAGCGACCAATACTATTGGTTAATTTGTACCACGTGACCTTGCTTTTTTCAATTAACACTATTCCCTGAAAAGTCATCTTCTGGACAGAAAATCGAATTTTCAAAAGTTTACGAAAAACGGCAAGCTATGGAGGAGTTCAACCGTCACTCTTAGAAACAATGGGCAGAACACAAACGATTTTGAAGAGTGGAAAATGAGATTTTGCAGGTAAGAGATTAAAGCCTTTTTTGTTTTTCCCGCCGAAAGGAACTCGTGTCGCGCTTTCATGTTCGTCCACATAACATTCACGGAGCTTTTTCGATACTTGTGTTGTTAAATGCTTTAAAACGTCGTTGTGACAGTTGCTGCTGTTTTTACCACTGGCAAACAGTCTTTACTATCATCATAAAAAGTATGTTCACAATAAAATTGAGTCTATTGATTTTAGGTTAGGTTAATTATCAATCATTTAATGGTTGGGGGGGGGGGTGAGGTGGTGGTTTCTAAAATTCAAAGAGCATAATAAACTGTGTGTAAATTTTTAAGCCTTGCATTTATGAATTAATAGATGCCTAATTTATATTATCAAACAAGAAATTACTGAAGAGATTCAGTATTTTTTACAATTTCAATAATATACTGGATATATATAATTACAAAAGAAAGAAATGTCATTCCTATATGGAGTTTTGTTGCCCCCCAAGCTAAGACATTTCTTAAAAATATTTCCCCCCCTTTTTGCACACAGAATAGTTGCCCCTTTCACTTTAGCAGCCCCAAACCCATAAATAAGAACTTTCCTTAGTACACTGCTCACTGAAGCCCTCAAAGTCTAGGTGATCATATTCGCAGGGACAGCAGAACATCAAAAGTTTTG
Organism: Pteroeides caledonicum; assembly: GCA_026546875.1. Classification (NCBI taxonomy): domain Eukaryota; kingdom Metazoa; phylum Cnidaria; class Anthozoa; order Scleralcyonacea; family Pennatulidae; genus Pteroeides; species Pteroeides caledonicum. The sequence goes on along the minus strand of JAOBAZ010007237.1, from coordinate 11,574 downwards.
GTTGGCATATACAGTAAAGGATTTAGCTTGGCTAGCCAAGGCAAAGTTGTTTTGCAGAAGATTGAAGCAAAGTGCTCTTACATGTAATTAAACATGCCACATATTGTGGCTAATTTCACATGTATACCACAGCAAAGTTGACTCGAACAGGAGTGTGTCCCAAGCCAGCTTTCCCATGTAAACAGGGCCTAAGTATAAGTCTCTGTGCAGCCTAAAGTGTTACAGTAACCTTCCCTGTAGCCCTGTGGCGGATTTAGAAGTCAGAAAATTTTACATGCGGAATACATATTATGAATCCTACCAACCGATTCATTATATATTATGTATTCTGAATTTTAAATCGCCTAATTAAACTATCTAATTTATTCTGACTTCTTGATTAAACCAACGCTGCAATAATTTAAAAACTACAAAGGTACCAACTGTAATTATAACTAAAACTGCATCTGCAATTATGTCTTACTATTGCTGTAACTGCATAGATCACATAATTGTGTGCCCCTGTAGCTGTACTGAGACTACACGTACATAGCCTAGCGCAGGGATACTACCATAACTGGTAAGCCGGGTTCACATAAAATCACTAAGCTGTCTCAGACTGTCACAGAGAAGCTCCAAGTGTTTTCTGAACATAAACGCAGATTGTCCGATGGTACTCAGAAAGTGCAACTTTCCTGATCCATTGCTGATCGTTATCAGAATTTGTTCATGTTCATATAAAATGTTCACAGCCTGTCTGTGACATCTTAACAATTTTATATGAACCAGGCTTAATTCTAACTGTGACTCACTGGCAGATTTAAAAGTCAGAATAAATTAGCCGGCTGGCATTAGAAATTCAAAAGACCTGAACAATGATTCCATTGGTAAAATTCATAGGATTGTTCTCAAAGTATTTTGAATTTTAAATGTCCACCGGCCAGCCGTGTAATTGACTTACATCTAAATCTACCAGTGCTGACATGCTGTGACTGTATATTACTGTGTGATACTGTGTAAATGACTATAACTGTTGCTGAACTGTAACGGGGCAACTGGAGCTGTAACTGCAATGGTAGTTGTAGCTATGTTAAAAAATAAGATTACTTTAAATTACATCATTGCAGACTTAATACAAGTGAAGTGATAGTGTTGTTGATAGGCTGGTCTAACTTAGTATAACAATAAACAAAGGTAGTAGTTGCATGGTCTATATTACAAAGAAAACTTTTACAGTCAGTGCATCTCTTCCACACGAAAAAGAAACTACACCTGCTATCTGTTGCGGTTTCTTGGATCACGAGATACATTTATAATATTTTTGGGTTGGCTTTCTTGAGTGCTACTCGCTCTCTGAGCACCATTGCTCCTTCCTCCATTGCCGGTCCCACCACGGTTTCTCAGCCGAGGATCTTTTGCTGCATTTACAATATTTGCCTGATTTGCATCTCGCTGATATGGATGGAATCGAGATGACCTTGGATCAACAGGGGCCTGGGCATGACCACTGTTTGCTGCACCTGGGCCTGTTGGTGGTCCATGGGGTGGGGGTGGTGGTGGTGGAAGTTGTTGGTTGTTTGAGGATGTAGTATGGGTATTGGAAGTAGTTGGTTCACGATTGGCCTTCTCACTGGACTGCAAAAGTAAACATTTTTAGCTAAAGTGATATTGGAATAGTTTTTTGACCAATTTATTTATTCACAGTAAAGTTCAACTTTTACTGAACCAAATGATACTGTTTTAACTACCATTGTATAATGCTGTATATGCAATAGAAGTTTCCATACACAACTTTTATCTGAGAGACAACTACAGGATACAAGTGACTTGTGATGTTACATGTAGTGAAGAAGTAAACAATGTTTTTCAAATAAAACAATACATGCCATTTTTGGTTTTTATACCGAGGGTGTCAAAGTATTTTTGACAATGTAAATTGTTTTCTTCCTTTAGAATCAACCTCATTGGATAACATACTACATGTGATGTATGTTATCCAATTATGTTTTGTGAATGTTTTCACACTGGAAGTATAAGAAATCCCAACTTTAGAGAGATGTTATACTGTTTAACAGAACTAATTTCAATTCTGTCGGCAGTGTGTTAATAAAAAACAAGCTTATATTACCTTCTTATATTGTTGGAGAAAATCTGCATTGGGATTACTCATATCAGGTAGTTCTGAGAAGACCATGCAAAAGCTGTTAAAATATAAATTAGAAAGATATTTCATAAAATAAGACACAAAAGAAACTTCAAAAACCCCCAACTAAACAGTAAGGAAAGCTCTGGAAACTGGGTTCTATATTGACATTTAATTTACCAGCATGCTGTAACCTTGCTAAATGTAATTCTAAACTAGGCAACGTTTCAATAGTGTAGTATTGTTAATTCAGGATTTCATGAACCAATATAGCTCAGTGTTTTCTTCTGTGTGGATTGAATATTAAAACAACATAGCTTGGGAAACTCTGCCCACTTAAGAGTTTTGATATATTGGCTGGGAAGCTTCCCATTTCTTTTGTTATGGACTGCTTTCCAGTACCGGTACTTTACAAATTTCACTTTGTCTACCACCAGACAATTTTTTTTTTAACACCAGACAATTTTACTCTGTCTAACAACAGGTAATTTTACTCTGTCTAATGCCATAGTATTTTACTCTGTCTGATGCCTGCTGGTTTTACTCTGTCTAACACTGGATGATTTTATTTTGCCCAACACAAAATGACTTCTCTGTTTAACACTAGATAATTTCACTCTACCTAATACTAGACAACTTCACTGTACCAAAGACCAGACAATTACATCTCACACTAGATGATTTTCTTTTCCAATAGCAACATTCAGGCATTAAAGCACTAAACACCATCTATCTTAATGCCCAGTAGGAACAGTAACCTTTCCATCGATTTACTTGTCAATGGAAGTTTAATGGCCATTAAAGGGATCCTCTAATTTAAAAACAAATACCAACTAAATACATGTAAATGTGGAGTGAAATAAACATCTGTATGTGTTAAATTTGTCTTAACTGTATCTTTCATTTGTAATTTACTTTCAAAGTTGAACTCCAGAATATATGGAGGGTGCCATCTTGGATTTTGATGACATAACTTGCTTGCTTGACTAGTAGATAACTGCCAATTTGTTTCTTAGAGTTAGTAAAGTATAACTATAGCACTTGTCATTGATCAGTCATTACTCAGTGAATCTTAGAATAATGAAAATGGCACAATTAATGGACAAAAACAATACACCCTTTCAATAATTACGTCATGAATGGTTTTTGGCTTGGGATCGTTGCTGTTGTGAGTAAAATATGCAAAACGATTGGCTGACTTTTCATGGGAGAGAGGCTCCCAGGCCAAATGATGTAATTATCGAAAGGGTGTATTAATGGATATGTCAAGCGACCAAGTTACGTCACTAAAAATCAAGATAGCTGCGTCCATGTACACAGAAGTTCACCTTTCAATGTAAATTACAAATGAAGGTTACAGTTAAGACAGATTTAATGCACATAGGCCTTTATTTCACTTCATTTCTAGATGTACTTAGTTGATACTTGTTTTCAGAGTGAAGGGTTCCTTTACAACCACTGTTGACATTTGTCTCTGGCTGAATCACTTTACATGTGATGAGAAAGTGATATATATATATATTCCTAGTAGGATAACAGTTGTTTCTCTTACTCTCCAATGCGTTCCAAGGAACCAGCTTTACTTAGATAAATGGTCATGCAACCTTTGAATATGGTTGTATATCTAAAATATAACAAAAGTGTTCAATGTTATGAGTAACTAAAGTCATATCAAGAATTGCTATGAAGCTGGCGTATAAAAAATCCAGATCGAAATAAAGGTGTGTATTATTATAATATGGTGTAATACCCTTTATGTAACTTTACAATATCCCCACACTGTAAATGTGTACCATATTCATCCCAAACTGAAAGGTTTATTGAACCAGTTTTATCCGCAACTCTACACGAACGAACTTCATGACCATCTTTCGTTTTATTTGGTTTCCCTAAGCGAAAGAGAGGAGTAGAAAAACTTCAGAAGAGATATGAACTGCGAATTTACGTGACACCGAGTTGAATGATATAATTACCGATATCGAGGACAATAAATAGACAATGTAAGTTTTTAGCGCCAGGTCTTAGATCCTTTACGTTAGCGTATTTTATATCATCAGTCATTGTTCAACAATGAAGTTAATTTTTGTTATAAAAATTAGCTACTCGAAAGTCTCTGTACAGTGTCACATCTTGTTCTTGTTCGAACTTCGATCGAGGAAATGCGCGAGCGTTGCTGTCTGTGGCAACGATACAACATGGTCAGCAGTCAGCAAAAATCAATATCCGTATTTTAAGGGGCAGTTCGACGAAAAATTCGTCAATCGAAATTTGTTGTAAATGAATTACAGTTGAAATAACGACAATAGAACCACAAAGGCGCTTTTGTGTTTCCAATATCTTCTCTTGTTCCCGAGTTATTCACGTCTTTTAAATATGCAAATTATTTTGACGTCATCTACTTCATGTCAGCGCAAGACCGAGTTTCACTCTGAATATATTATATAGCCATAGTGGCAACAGTATAACACACGCTTTTGTACATATGCAACCAATCTTCTACAAATTTCGATAAATTCTGCCGGTTTCTTCCAGAGATTTCACCATTTGTGTATCTCATTAATATTCGTTGAGTAGATGACATCACAAGTGGTTAATTTACATAAAATAAAGTGACGAATAACTTAGGAATAAAACAAGATATTGGAAAACGGTTAACGCCTTGAGTATTTACATTCAAAGGATGATTAAATGAGATGAAAATCATAGAAATAATTTTTCCCATCATACTGCCACTTTAATGGGATACTTTATTGCCTAAAACAAGTTAAGTGGAATAAATTACAAATGGTCCGAATAAAACGCATCTGAAAACAATTTTTGAAAACGATTTAGACATTAGATTTTTAGTAAAAAGAAATAATATGTAAGCTTCCGATTTAGACATTTGATTGTTGGGTGTGACGTCAACGTAAGTTTCGGTCACAAATTATAGCTCAAACAAATATAACTGAGTTCCTCCAGATAGCAAGACAGGAAGTTTTTGTTTGTTAGTAAGTACAGCTTGTTGGATAGTCACGTTACATTGCTGAGACAGTTAATGCAAAGCGTTTCACTTCCGCTTTACAAAATGGGCAAAATTACAGTTTTCGTTCACATGTTTCAGTGTTTAGAACACAGAATAGAGAATTGACCAGGGGCCGGTTGTTCAAAGCCAGGTTAGCTTAACCCTGGGTTAGTGAAAAGTTGAGATGCAAAATTACTGAAGTCTGGCTGTTGAAACCTTGTTGCTTTTTAACAGAACTGTTGTAAATTGTGTCAAGTGTTATCATGTGAATTTTTTACGAAGACCATGCATTTTAACACACTAAACTAAAACATTGGGTTAACATTTAACCCTGGGTTAGCGCTAACCTACCTTTGAACAACTCAGCCCAGAAGGCTCACTCGCGTCGGAACCTTTGATGTTTTTGTCCCCACGCAGATCGCATTACGCATCTAGCTCAGCCAATAAACTGTATGTTTTGACCAATCAGCAGGCTGAACTGGCTGCTCTTAGCTATTAAACTGCCCATTTTTGCATAAAATACGGGGACACGTTGTACCACTGATTGGCCCTTCTGTATAGATCTTTATTTTGTGATTTAGAAGTTGTTTTACGAGCTTTTTTAGAGTTTGAGTACACACAAGGTAATATTACGCTCCGAACAGATGTTGTCAGGAACAACGAAGTATCCCTTTAACGTTTAAATAACAAGATTTGGTACAATTAACTCGTCAGAAAAAAATTTTAAAAATTAAAAATTTAAAAAAAGCAAAGCATTACAAATTAAAAAAACTTAAACTATTAAACAAAAATAAAAATGCATTTAGGGTTAGGGCACAGAATAAGAAATAAACAGAAGAGCAACTCAGGTCGGAACCTTTAAAATTTGTGTCCTCGCATATATCTCATTACGCTTGTTGTCGGCGATTACTCTGGCCAGTAAACTGCACTGTAAAACAACCAATAAACAAGCTGAACTGATTGGTCTGCCATTAGTCTTGCAAGTACAAGTTGCACGGTTGAGTCCTTTTCTGAGGTTAGGGTGGGGTATGGATTACACTTAGGTGTGTATGCTGCCATGTATCATATGCGTGCATCTTCGTATGTCATAAATCATCATATGGGAGGGCATACTGAACTAACGATTGTCAAACATTTTTAACGCCACTTTATGTCATGATTTTGTGATTAGAATCATGCCAGTGCGTGGCCTTTTATGAAAGCTGTCGAGATTACAGACGCACCAGATTATTACCAGCACATAAAGTATCCAATGGGTAAGTTCGACTTAAAGTTTAGCAATAAAAAGTCGATAGTTTGTTTTTATAGAGTGGTTGACAACATCTTGCGCAAGTAGTTTTTTAAGGCATTCCAAATTTTTTTGATATATACGATATATATAAGTGACTGGCATAAAAAGTCATTTTTTGTCCTAATCTTATGAACTATAGAGAAATATATATTAAGTATTTAAAGGATATTATCTGAATGTAAACCAAGTTCATATTGTACGAAAGTACAACATGAACTATTGTAGGAAGTACTCGTTAAATGACAGAGTAGCATATTCTGCAACCTACATGTATTTCTCTTCGTTTTTGAGCTGTCTCGATTTGTTTGAAATTATTTCTTACATCAGCAGTAACTATGTTTTACCTTTGAATCCAATTAGCAAAATTATATAAAACGGCGCGTATAGATATATCAGTGATACTTAATGTGGGAAAAACAGGAATTAAAGTTTTCAGCCAATGATATTTGTCTACGAACACCTGATGTTAGAGGTCATTCCATTTCTATATCACTATATACGTTCGCAAGCCGTCGTAAGTCGTATCAGATGGGGAGCAAAAGGACAGGGATTTCGCAAAAGAACAGAAATCAGTGTAGTAATACTAAAATAAGACGTCCCTCATCGTTCGGGCTCAGGCGGTTTTCGAGACAGAGGGCTCAGTTTTTCTCATCCGGACCGCGAAGTTGTCGGTAAATAAAGCGTTTATTTTTAACTGTGTAAATAACAGACAATTTAAACAAACTCACAGCTTAAAAATGCTCGGCACGTAATTCTCTTTGCCATTGACTCTTACATCGAGGCCTCCATTTTCTGCATAATGCCATCCAGTTTCGCTTCCACAATCCTCGTAATTTTCTCCATAAACACCAAGTAATTAGCACGAATGTATATTGGAAAAAAAATTATTTGAAGCAATCAATAGTTTAAAACCGGTTTTCAGAAAAATGAGTAACTGGGAGAAATTTGACATGGAAATGTGGTGCATATATCTTCAGTTCATGTGATACTGGGACATTTCAAAGCAGAAATTTCTATTTCTGGTTTGAAAGGCTCTTTCTCAGTTTTAAGTGTCCAGCTCAATTAGGCAATCAAATTGTTGGACAACAATTTTTTACTTCTGAGATTATATGAAGGTGGCTCGATACAGTCTTGGTAAAATTGTGAACTTTTAGTTTGAATTGCCAAAATGTGCACCAAAACTTGAAAACAGAAAGCTAGAAGTGCAGGTAACATGTTACTGAACATGCTGAAAATAGGAAATTACAGTGTAATAAACTTTATAAGCTGTTGCTATGGCAACAGTGACGTTCAAGATGGCCGCCAATTACAGTTGAGCGTGGTGACCCATCAGTTTTTTTTACAAATCGTTCTCAGCTCGTGAAGTTTATTATAGAGTAATTTCTTATTGTTTGCACATTTATTAACATGTTAACTGCGCTGTTTTAAAGTCTTAGTGTACACTTTTGCAAATTCAACTAAATGTTGACAATTTCAACAAAACTGTATCGAGCCACCTTAAACAGCAACATTTAAAAATTGTAATTTTTTTCCCTTACCACTTACGCAACCAAATAATACTCAACATCACTGCATGATTTATTTGTAGATCTCAAAACGATGAGCGACCGTTTGAAGTCTGGGTATTACAGTACTAAAAAATTGTTTGTAGCTGATATGCTTCGAATATTCAACAACTGTCGAACTTATAACGCTCCTGATACAGAGTATTACCGCTGTGCTAACACGATGGAAAGGTACTTTCTTAGTAAAATGAAGGAAATTGGTGGTAGTGGTTCCTAACATGAAGTATACCTGTACAGATGTGTTGAAACGAGTCGAGTGAACTTAAATGCTTCAAGCACGAATTTTTTATTGCTGTAAAGAGAAATCAAAGAACGTACTGGGGCTTCTTAACTCAAGAATATATTAAAATATTGGTACTAAGTGGAAAGTTTAAAGGAATTGGTGGTCGCTTTTGTCATAAAGTAACATAGCATGGTTTCTCTTGTCTTTGGGAACCGACAATAGCAGCTAACAAAATTACACTTTCGTACTCGAGCACAACGCAGACATTACTAAGGCGACTCTAACGAAGCAACAGTAAGGGAATTCGCATCAAATATCCTGAACGACGTGAACATTTTACTTTTGCCCACATCGTGAGCCGTTAAAACAATGTAAATAATACGTTTTAATTAATTAAAGGACAACGGCGTATCAGAATTGCTTGTGGTGGTGAATGTATATATTATATGCTACACAGTGTGACCGTATATGCAAATGTTTTTACCAGATTCGGTCTTATGCACATAGAAACCCCCTCCTGCCTTAAATAATTACCACGTGTAAAGCAGAAGGAATGTCTATGTGCATCAGACCGAATCTGGTAAAAAAATTTGCATATATGGTCACACTGATGCTACATGTATTTACCGGCTGCGAGATCCGGTTGAGGAAAACTGTGCCTTAGAAAACGTCCCTAATAATGTGTTTATTTTTAAGTGTGTAAATAACAGACAATTTAAACAAAGTCACTGCTTAAAACTGCTTGGCACGTAACCCTCTTTGCCACTGACACTTACATCGAGGCTTACATTTTCTGCATAATAACATCCAGTTTCGCTTCCACGATCCTCGTAATTTCCTCCATAATTACTTTATTTCCATATTTACGTAGGAGCACAATTTAAATAACAAATTGAATATAAAAGACAAAATTCTTTAATGTAGACATCTTTCGGCAACCATATACCATCTTCAGTACAAGTGGTGAATAACTAATGTAGGTTGATAATATATTATTGTTAATAACATATTATCAACCTACATTAGTTATTCACCACTTGTACTGAAGATGGCATAAGGTTGCCAAAAGATGTCTACATTAAAGAATTTTGTCTTTTATATTCAATTTGTTATAATTACTTTAGATGTGAACAAAAATGTGTGCTTTGTCAGTTACGTTTTTAAAGCGGGCCGGATCTAGATGATCTGAAAGCGCGGAAAAAGACTGGCTCTAGTTGTCAAATAGAAAGTCATTTCTCGATTAAAACGACTAAATTATTTTTGAAATATACTTTACTTCGTTCCCAAATTTCTGTCACATAAGTTTCAGCAAGTTTCATCAAGGAAAAGATTTATTGTAAAATGCTTTTGTGTCGTTGTCATTGTATTTTCCAAACTTCCTATTACCTTTTATTCATCAATAAAAGTGTTCTTGCTTGATCACGTTTTGTATTCCAAGTGTTGGCATCAAACGTCATCTGCTGATGGCATATAAGCCTTGATGCCAATACCGTAACGTTTAGCCGGAGACCCTTACTCAAATACTAACCATAATGGCTGGATCCGACTCAAACATTTTCTTGCGAGATAATTTTTTGTCAAAATTCAAAAGATTTCCAGTTCCATTTCACTGATTTCGAAAGACAAAAACATTTCAGTTCGCGTGAAAAATTTTCTCAGTGGAAACAAGCCTTAAATCTGGGCTGTTCATATGATCCTACCACAGTATAGAGATATCCCCAAAAACCTCACTCGTGTCGGAACCTTTGACGTTTTTGTCCTCTCGCACATTCCATGACGTATATAGCGTACCGAGTAAATTGTATGATCTGTCTAAAAGCAGGCTGAACTGGCTGGTCCTTGCCAGAGCCCACTAAACGAAAGAGGACATGTATTGTTTTCATTTTGGAACAAAAATGGCGGAATTCAATAGTAAAACAATAGAAGATCGCCATTTTTGATCCAAAAACGAGTAAATTCAAAGGATTTGTTAACAATAAATATCCCAACTCTATATAGAGTGCTCCGCTCCTAGCCAATAAAATGCATATTATTGCAGAAGAAACAGGGGTGCGTTGTATCATAAAGTAGCCTTTCCTTACAAAAATTCCAGATGATGCATTCCATATTCACATGTGATCATATGTGGATTTGGAACACTGCATGTGGAATTTTTGTAAGTATGTACACATCTTTGTTCTGTAATCCTACTTTCCGAGATGTAACGAGGCACAAAATTCGTTTCATGTATTGAAAGAAATCCGCGAATTGACGTGAAAAGTTAAAACAATAGCTATAATACTCAGGCCATGTTGATAAGTGTGCTTGAAACGAACTGCGTTTCCAACCAAATTTATGCGAAAAAAAAGAACGCATCGAATCGAAATTCAAGTTCCCTTTGAATTATGGATAATTTTATTTGTAAGTCAAGATTCTGGTTTGGTGTAATGTTTACATAAAAACAACTTTTAATAAAGTGAATTCTTTACCTGGCTTTTAAACTGAGCTTAATTTCAACGAAAGTAAAATTACGCGACGTAATTTCCGTTCAGCACATAACCGAAGGATCAACCGAAATGTCCTTGCAACCTTGAAGTGACCACGCCGAAAAACTACCCAGTGCAAACTAGCGAGCTAAAATTGGAAACGCGAAAAACCTTAAGTTTGGAATGCTAATTTAAACACGAAACTCGGATCCCATTCTAGTCAAGATTAAAAATAAGACAATGCTTTTCCAGTGCTACGGTTACGGTTGTGGTTAGACTTGAAAATTACAAAACTGCATGAAGATTCAATTCTAGATTACAGCAGCAAAATTTAAGTTAACTTTGTCATCATTGGGATTATACTCAAATATAATGCAAAAAATAGCTAAGAAAAAAATTACAATTCCGTTGGAAGAATCAAAATTTTGATTTTATCGTAATACCAAATACACAGCGCAATTTTAGTTCAGGCCAACTCTTCCATCAAACTGACTAAACGTTTTAATTTGCCTGAATTGGTCAAGCTTTTTGGGAAAACCACTACTACAACTAAGAATGATGTTTATTTTCGGGAGAATCAGAGGCCACTCATCCTCGTATAAACTCGAGCCAACAGGGCTTACATTGGTATGCAGGGTAGCGCCCTAACCAACTTGGCCACTTGGTAACCCCTTCAGTTACGGGCAAATTTATGCTATAAAAAAATAACGAATCGAATCGAAATTCTAGTTCCATTTGTAATTATGGAAACACTTTTTTGCAAGTCAAGCTTCTGGTTTGGTCTAATGTTTCCATAAAAACAACTTTTAATAAATTGAATATTTTAACTGGCTTTTAAATTGAGCTTAATTTCAACGCAAGTAAAATTACACGACGTAATTTGCGTTCGCCACACATCTCCGCG